>RXPK01000157.1:1088392-1357648 GCA_004143645.1 Protaetia brevitarsis
AAATTTGATGTGCCAAAAAGACACTGGTTTAACGAACAGCTTTGACGTATTTGTGTGATGAGTTCACTTTCCTTCGCGCTTGCTATAAATGTTAATTTTTCTAAATGGTATGTGGAAATCTGATCGTGTTATAAGACACCATATGGGGGTCGGCTCTTTAAGGCTTTCGTCAATCTTGTTCATCGTCAAAATAAGTAGACCTACAAAATCATTTCAAAAATACCCAATATAACAGCTATAAAGAACCATGTAAAAACCTGTGTCCTACTGCCTACAATCATCACAACCGAAAACTGCTAGTCACTGTAACGTCAGAAGTTACGTGCGGTTTTCCATTTCCCATCATAGCCTGGAACTTGAGCCCTTCCGAAATAAAAATGATATATTGCCGAACATACACGCACGGCATATACATATAATACCGAAACACGTCAAAAGCGCTTAAGCGTAACGTTGAAGTGTGTGTCCGGTATACGATTGCCGTTCCTTTTTCTCTTTCTTCGGGCGTGTAAGGGCGGGGCGCTTTAGGATTTCTGGGTGTCGATATGTCTGACGATCAGGGTGGCCCGAGACCAGAGGGCTCCGTTGCCTGTGTTTCGACTTGCGGCCGGCGCGGCGTTGTCGTTAGCCGGATTTGAGTTGACCGAACCGGGTCCTATTGCGCTTTTAATTAAAGAGCGCAGTAAACGTTCGCGTATTAACCGCGAACAACAGCGTATCTGATCGCGTCATGGAATGATAAATACATCGAGGCATGACACTTTCCTTTTCTCTATTAATAAAAACAATTTGTTCGTTCTTCAGCAGTATTGCTTAAAAATAGTTGTTGTAGATTATAAAAATCATTAAGGACCTTTAAAAACTACCATAGGTTATAAATAGCTGAAAATTAAATAAATAGTGGTTTTTTAATCGTTAAAAGAAAGTATAAGGAACGAACAATTATGTTGACATCGCAGCGAAAGAATGTACTCTTATTGATAATCATGCCACCCAATTATTTATATTCTATGCTCGGAGTATACACTTATCGTGCACTCGTTTTTTACGCCAAATGTAATAGGTCTTATTAATGAATATTACATTTTTGTTGGGCCTGTAAGATTGGTAAATCATATATCTATTAATTAATTTAAATAAATATAAAAAAAACTAGGATGAAATCTTTATCATCAGATAACCGCAGTTGTGTGGTTCTATGAGTATTTAAAATAAGCATATAGTATGGCTTTGTATACTAAATATACAAGAAATTGATTTCATCCTTTATAATTTTTATTTGAAAACAAGGAAGCAGACATTACACATAAAATTACGATATTAGTGTAAAGAAATAGGAAGTGGGCCCTTTTGAAATGTTACCGACTGATTGATATTATTAATTTAAATAAACTGCAAATTAAATTGTGATTTCATTTTATAAATTAATAAACCTATAAAATAGGTTAACACTGCGATTTTTGCGTTCTTCGGCTCTGGTGTGGTCTTGGCGTGTCTGTATTTTTTTTCGGCCACACAGCGTCTTGTGGAAATGCTCGATTTAGTTACGTCTCGTACTCTCTGGAGTCTGTATTGTCGCTCTCGATCGGGAACTTCCAGCATAACAAGGCTGACAATACGCAATTAATACAATTGCAAGACTACTCTTCAGGAGGTTTATTCTTTGGCAAATGGCATCAACAATAGGGACTATCTTAGCTCGCACGCGGTGCCCTTGAATATCTATTGTAACGGTGTTAGCCAGTACTATGACTTCCTCTACAATTGCTTCCCAGTCGAAAGGCACGTTCACTCGCTTGGACTGGCTGATGGCTTCCTTTGTTCGCTTCGCACCTACGCTCCCCACTGGATCCTCGGCTGATCGCTAATTAGGACGTTCACTGATCTTTGATCGTCGACTATTTTTATTTGTTCATTTTTCTTGACGCAGCTTATGTTATGCACATCGATTAAGTAGAAGTAAAAACACTTACAAATTCTATATTTTTACAGTTACATAAGTAGAAGAATCGAATATGTTTTATTAAGGAAGTAATGGTAAATAAATTTAATAAGTGCATTTTAGTGCCCATCACACTCGTATGGTTTACGCGTCATAAAAGGATCTAAGATATTAGTAAGCGTTTAACAGGCCCCGTTTGTATACTCTCACGATTTTCTTAGAAAAATTTTCCCCTATCTTTCTAAATCTTTGTTTGTCGCTTCTTGTGTCTCTCAGAAATAATCTAATAGGATCCTTTTATGCACAACATCAGCATATAAAACTATGGATATTCATTTGCATAGATTGTAGCAATTCTTCAGTACCTTTTTACACATTTGCATTTATTCTTGCCCGCCAGATACTGCTCTCAAAATGATCGAAAATTTATATAAATTTATTCTGTATTCCTGTACTTCACAGAATTATGGCATTTTTAAAAATAACGCCGTTATTCCGTCACTACTGTCTACCCTCTTTTTCAGTTCATCTTTCCTGTTCAACTTTTCTTTAAGCAGACGACCCTTAACTGCCACTTTTTTACTGCTAAATGATAAGCAAATGCAGAACACTCATCCATTCTATCCAGTTCAGATACGAATGTTAAACACGAACTAGAACGATTCGCTTCTACTGAAGAATTCCAGTGATTTTATTTTTCTTCATTGAAAGGTTCCTCGACAACTTATTACAAGTCACCTAGTTACTATTGGCCGCAATGCTGATCTTGCTTTATGAATATTTTTGATGCATGATAAACAAATTATTTTTTCTTATCTTTTGTGCATATTTTTTATTTTATACTTTTATGTATGTATGTACTTTAGTTTGTCCTGTAAAAGGTTTTGCCGTTATTATTATTAAAAAAAGGTTTAGCATCACATAGATAGCATGTCTGAGAAGACGTACTTATTACAGCACTAGCTACTCTAAACCGATTTATCATTGTCTTAGGAATTTATGTTTAATAGTTAATTTTCTTTTTTTTGAAAAGAGATCCGACTAGATCGATCCGGGATGCAAAAACTATCCATAAGCCTAGTTGCAAAAACATGCTTTCTACGCGTATCTTTACTATGATGGACAAATATACAGCAGCAAACTGCTGTAACTGAAACTAGCAAGATATAGAAACTTAGGTGTTTAGGCATAACAAGAGGAATGAAGGTTACTCCTCAAATAAAATGCCTTCTAGGCTTCCACAGATGTAGCAAGTGGCAGATGTGCAGCATTGGGACAGCATAATATTGTTCATCATCTGGTCTTTTGGGAATGAGATCAGACTCCGTGATGTCAACATATCTTTTTAATAGGAATTTCGAACTGGAAATCACTGATCGTATAAGCTGGAATCAATCGAACTACAGAGATACATTTAAAGAATTGATTTGGTTTACAGACGGATAAAAAAAACCGAGAAAGGCACTGAAACTAAAATCAACATTGAGGCGAGAAATAAAATAATCACCCTTCCTCTAGAAAAATATGCTATGGTCTCTCAGGCAGAAGCATATGCACATCAGAAATCAATTAGAGCGCTTATAAACATAATTGCAATTTATATTGCAAAAGATATCCAGGCCTATCCTAAGACACAATCAAGACTGATTTGAGAATGCATTCGAGTACTAACTAATCTGACAGACCTAATAAAGTTATTTTGCTGACAGTGATGGCAATCGAAGAAAACGAAAAATTAGTTAGCGTGAAAAGGTATATCAGTTTCACATATAGATCTAGAAAATGTATCTAAATATACAACGAGATCAGGCAAAAACAAACGTATAAAGAAAAACATAAAGGATACTGGAACAATTCAACAAAGGGAGTTCATGGAAAGATCTTCATGGAATTAAGAGATCGTCAAAGAATAAGGCTAAAGAGCCGCTACAGCTTTGTAGAACTCACGTTGGCAATGTAATAAGTTTCTTAATAGGACACTGTATACTCAAAGGACACCTACAGAAGATTGGGTTCAACATTAGAGAAACCAACTGCAGACTGTGTAATACAATGACGGAAACCGCTTAACGTTCTGTGTGAATGCATGACTCTGGAAGTAAAAAAGACAAGGAATTTTTGGCAAGCCAAAAATAAATTCAGAGTATTAATTCAGCCAGGAAGCCAGAGATCTATATAGATTAGTACAGCTAGTATAATTTAGTAGGTAGAAGAAATTGGAGATTAAATACAAACAGTTTAGAGGCTGCAATATTTCCAGAGGCATCATGTTAAATCACTCCCTCAATAAAAAGAAAAGATTCGACCAAACGTGCTTTGCCAATCCAACAAAAAAATATTTTACAATTGATATTTATTGTTTGCTGTTTGGTTGTATCTAATCTTAACCCCCCCCCCCCTCCCCTCTCGAAAGTGCAAAGATTAGCATGCATATGTATAACTACGACAGTGGGAAGTTGCTCAACACCAGCTATCGAGGTAGTACTGGATAAACAACCACACTTAGAATGATCAAAGAAAGAACGATTAGGAATAGGCCTCAATCTCCTGGCGGTAATCAAACTCAAAAGATGCCCTGGAATTACATTTTTTTAAAAATCAATTTGTGAAAGAATTTACCATAAAGCTTAGCAATAAGACCGAGTGGGATCAAAACACCATATTGTAATTGAATAAAAATGGTAACGGGTGGCTTCCAAACGTCAAAAGGAACTGGAATAGGAATATATGTATGGGTCTAGAGCCAAATATTTCGAAAGCTTGCTAGGCAAAAGGAATAAAATAAGTCTTCTGCGGATTCTGGGTTACACAGGAGTGAAAGGAAACGGAATAATGGACAATCTTGCAAAAACGCAACTGAAACACCATTATTAGGTAGGGGGTGAACTTATAACCAAAAGAGGTGCACAGAATGCATCGGTCTGAGTTAAAGCAACAGAGATACTTTCAAGGCCTTGTAAACTGAAAGGACATCAGAGTAAACGAATTGTGTACTAGTATGCAGCTGAAGCGCATTGGAACTGAGAGCATGTGTAATCGAAGAGGGAGATTTACCTTAATGCCTGCTTATATCCTGCACTTCTTAAAAGGAATAGGATTGGAAGGCCAAGCAAGAAGAGATCTTTTAGGTCGCAGTGTACTTTCAGTCTCTACACTTAAAATATCGATTGTTTTCAAGCCAAAGCTGCGTTTTTTTTTTTTCACAACGAAGAAATGTCCTTGTTAAACGACAGTGGATACCACTCAGTAAATTAATATTTCTTTGTCGCTATTTAGAAGAATAATTTTGAATTAATGCATATTTACTAAC
Organism: Protaetia brevitarsis; assembly: GCA_004143645.1. Taxonomy (NCBI): domain Eukaryota; kingdom Metazoa; phylum Arthropoda; class Insecta; order Coleoptera; family Scarabaeidae; genus Protaetia; species Protaetia brevitarsis. The sequence goes on from RXPK01000157.1 coordinate 1,093,645, forward strand.
AAGGAAGAGTTTTTAACTAAGGAAGGATTGCGACAAGGGGGAGTACTTAGACCTACACTCTTTAGTATAGTCCTTGATGACATCTTGAAAGAGATTAAAAGAAAACAAAGAAAATTACAAATAGGTATAAAGACCTGAGGATAGTGGAAATTCGCGGAAAGTGGCCTTGCCGCGATTTGGTGGTGACGCGGGGAATATAAAGGATCTGCAAGCAAATTTAAATATTTGGGAAACAGCTTTGAAAAAGAGAAATATGAGGATAAATGCAGAGAAGACTAAAGTTATCTCAATAGGGAAATACGATGGGAAAATAATAATTCATATAGATGGAAAGATTATAGAACAAGTAGAAACATTTCAATATCTGGTAATAAATATACATCAAGAAGGTAAAGAGGAAGCAGAAATTAACAACAGAATTCAAAGTGGGATAAAATTATATTACGCAATGAACAACGCTTTTATAAGGAAGGAGATTTCAAAGAAAACAAAAATAACTGTGTTTAACACAATATTTAAACCTATATTGACGTACGGCTGTGAGAGTTGGATCTTGAATACACAAACTAAGAGTAAAATACAAGCGTTGGAGATGAGGTATTTAAGAGCGGTTAAAGGGGTCACCCGAAGTGATAGAATAAGGAATGAGAAGATAAGAGAAGAATTAGGAGTAAAGCCGATTTTAGAAAGCATAGAGAGACAGAAATTGAAATGGTTTGGACACATGATACATATGGAAGAGGAAAGACTGACGAAAAGAGTATGGCTGGCAAGATCAAGATACAAACGAAAGAAAGGCAGGCCGAGAAAAACATGGGATAGTACAGTAGAAAAAAGTTTGAGAAAAAGAGGAATATCCTGGAATGAAGCAAGAAGAATGTCAAAAAACAAGAAAGAATGGTCAGCGTTTATCTATAATAAGAAATAAAAGTGTTTGTGTATAGAATTTGCCTTTACACCCATAGGGTAATTAAGGTTACTGATTATATATATACTAACAACAGTGAAATATTCTTCTCAGTGCAATGAATTTTGAAAGAGTAAGTACGGATTTTAGGCTTAAAGGCAATCTCCATGATACTTCCCAATAATTAAATTCACCACCTCCTCCCCTATCAAAATGATTGAATAATAGGAAATCCTACTACTACACCATTTCTCACGGGTCATTCGATACGCTGCGCCGCAAACAATACGATTCACTTGCCCCGTGCACTAGCTCCCTCAATTGTACCCATCGTCAATAACAATTACCCTATGCACGCTCTTCCGCGGTCACGGATATTCCACATCGCCTTCCCATAATTTACTTATCGACGGCAGGCGCAATTTTTACGAGAATTCGGCGTCGGCAATTCCCTAAACATGGCATATACGTGTCGGGCGCGTCCCCCGGGAACAGTCTAGAGGCGGTCGCCGCTCCTGGGAAATCTTTTCGTATGCCGCTGCGGTCTCTCTCCGTTTCGGAAACGAGCCGCGATTTATTGGCTGCCAGAGTGAGGCTAATTGGGTTTTTGAGAGGAAAATGCCGATAATCCGGCCTGGTGTGACGAGGTGGTACGTGTGAGGATCGGGTTTCGCGTTCTGGCGGGGTAGGGATTTTAAAATTTTCCCATGTATGTCATGGAGTGCGGTGAAAGAAAGGTTTAATAGAGTGTCTGAAAGAAAAGTAACGAAAAATTAAATTTATGTGAATAAATTATGAAGATTAAATCAAATTGCTGATGTAATGTTCTCACATTTCATTTTCTAGCCATACATTTTTATTGTATTTTTCAAAAGCATTTTCATTAGTCTGACACAACTACAATTTTATAATACTTTTTGTTTTTTTTAAATTAAACGTGTTTAATTCTTCTCGAGCTTAAAGGCAGATGAAATAAATTGTCAATCTGCTTCATCTATTTTACAGCTAAGTTGAATAAATATTTTACCTTGCTATTCATATTTAATTCACAGTTAAATTTAATTTTGATTAGTTAATCAACATGTTAATCACAGGGAGTAAGTAATAAAAAATAATTAATAATAAAATGTCAAGTTATGTCAAACGTAAAATTAATCGACAAAATAAAATAGTAACTGGTATAACCACATAGTTGCTTATTCGCCTATGCGTTGAAATTTTTTTATTTTAAAGTTACTCATAAGAAAAATGTATGTGTAACAAAAAACAACAACTTAGTGCAACTATTATATAGGCTGTATCAGATAAAGGGGCAAATATGATAATATGTAGCAGCTGTAATCATATACAATCAAAAAGTCTTAATGCACACGGGGTCTATCTGTAAGCATTAACGAGAAAAAAATATTTTATAAATACCGTGGGCTAGAGCCGCACCTGTGCCCAACCTAAATGCTGTCCCGAGTATACCCCCACATACCACTATCATTCAGCCATTACCGTTGTTAGTTTTGTGTGGATCGCCGCTTGGAGTGCAAGCCACTTCGAACATTTTATTTAAATTCTTCCCATCTCGAAAAAAACGTTCCTTTTCAGGACCATCATGATTTCATATAAAGAAAATCGAAGCTTGAAGCATCGGCAAAAGCGCGGGAATGTATAGATTCATTTTCGCGCGATATCATAGTGAAAAGGCGTGTTTGCAAATTTTCTGTATCTACATTTATTTCTGTGTAATTCGATTCAATTCATTTTGCGTTATTTGATTAAATAAATCCAAAAGAAATAACTCAGATTCATGTGGTACCGTTTATTAACAATATTCGACAAAGCAAAAGAAAAATATTAACGTTTTTTTGTAACTACTGAAGTCGCATATCCGGTGAAACTCGAACATCTTATCAGGATATTAAAAATAATACTTTGTAGACTTACGTAGAATGCTCTTAACAAAAAAGGAATGCTTATTTTATAAAAAGAAGAAATCTAAAATGCCTCAGTTTTGCTATTTTTACAAGGGCCTTTATTTATTCAGAATGACGTTAAATGAACTTACGGCATACCATTAAGAATAATACTAAATGAGTGCAATGTATTTATACATAATACCCCGTTTAGCGGGTGCTTAACATGATATTTCCTTGCATGAGGCCCGGACTAAAGAATTTTTGGCTCTAAATTTTACTTTTTTTTTTATTCTTTAATGATGAAATCCGGTTTCGGTGGGTTTGTGCTTTATATGTCGTGTAGTTAACACCCAAGCAAAATTTACTTTTTTATTTGATACAGCCTGTATATCGCATATATTATACGGACGTGGTGAACATAAATTGTAAGAGAAGGACGATTAAAAAGTTTCTAGAGGTATTACTGTGGCTCTCTACATTGCTGGTGGTAATTTAGTGCAACAGATATTGTAAAATGGAAATTAAATATTTTGAAATAAAATTTGTTTAACTGCTCCTTATAACAATTAGATTTTTGCTTGGGCAGTTTTCTATACCAGCGAAACTAATCCCATGGACAACAGGTGGCGCTAAAAAGTAAGATCAATTCGCAGAATCAATTAACTGCATGTGTTTGACAAGCGGCGAAAAAGGTTTTATTGCTAGCAATAATTTGACAAGTTGCAAAATAGTTCCTACCTTAGTAATGTGAGTAAGCCAGGGTTGTAATCTAATTAGCCAAAGAGGCTATTTGCAAATATTACAAACCGAGCCGAAGACGAGGTTTGTACTTGCCTAAGGCCTGCAATAGCACTTTCCTCACGTGGTTTGAATACGATTTTTTTCTCAGCCAGTCCAATTTTAACTAAATGTCTAAAAATAATATATACAAGACATACCTGTGAGTGACATGAGAGTTAGTAAGCTTAATCTGTCAAATATTTCTTGAAAACTGTCAAATCAGCGTCCTTTTTCAAAAAGTGTTCAATAATAGTAAATAAAACTAATTCAGTATCATAAATATTTATTATAAACATTTTCTGTACAATATGTAGAATGATATCACAGACAATGATAATCTGTCGTGCACACCACCTGAAATTCGTGAAGCAGCACTTGCAACTGTTGGGAATTTATTATATAAATTACTTTTACCTGATGTAATTATAGGTTGCTTTAATCATTGGTGATAACAGAGGTGATATTATTGTGGTAGATATTCCCAAAACAACAACTGGAGTTTCAAGAAATTTTATACTGGTGGAACCACACTGGATTGCAATTATCCGGAGATATCTACAAATAAGACCTGCAGGTCAATCATCATATGTATACGGGTCATTGCTTCCGCAGAACCTGATGCAGAAAATGATTATTAATATTAATGGATTTCTTTTTTAAATATAAGACAGCCACCTAATAACGTAGCATTTATCTCATAAATTGATTCAGACTGGGTCGAATGTACTAATGTCATCTATCAATAATGTCACATATTATAAGATGTACAGTTTCATCATGTCAATGTCACTTACTCTTCCTCCCTACGGAGGAAAAGTAGAACTTTCCTCCCTAGGGAGGAAAAATACAATTTTTCTCTCCATGTTCCTCCCTGCTGGGAAAAAAACAGCTTTATTTTCACATGGAAGATTATATGCACTATGTATATGCGTTTGTATACATACATAAGCAACGGAAGATGTACTTTACCTGAAACCAAAGCATTTTTGACTCATCTGCAAGATCTACACACTTTATATACATTAAAAGAACTGCCGAAAATTACGTGGAAATAAACAGTACAATAATTGACAAAGTACCAGATTTTCGGGTTTCAACATCGCAGTTCGTTCTTGTTGTCTAGAATCTCATGCAAGAAATAAGTCCTATGCTTATTTCCAGATGAGAGCAGCAGTCAATTAGCTTTTTCCGGATTGCCTTAGCTTTTGCCTAGAACAATACAGTAAGAAACATTATGCAGAATCTATAAATTAGGTCATGCCAAGCGTGATGTGTGAAAATACCTATCAAAATGTAGGTAGCTGAACTGCAACAAGTAAATTAATCTGTCGGAATTGGTATGATTGTTTTGTCTGCAAATTCCAACTTTAGCCGAAATAAGTATCTAAAATTTATAGTTGTTAATTACCACGAGCGAAATGAACAAAGAAACCAGCAGAGTCGGTACAGTTGTCGCTGTATCTATGCTCTGTCGGCAGTCAATCAAAGGGGTTACAAACACGCAAAGTCGCGCTTATATACCATATAACGAAGGCAAAAAAGCATTGACATTACAAACAGTTATGTTCAGAAAGCAATATACAAATTGAACATATGTTCAAAAACTAGATATAAGTGATAAATTAAAGGATGTTAGAACTCATGAAGAAGTGTGTCACCTTTTTAATGATTTGCATCCCGAAAGAACTCCTAAAACACTAAAACGTTTTAGTATGACTGGAACGATTGAAAATTCACTAAAAACAGAGAGACCACAGACCGCAACTAACGCAGTTGTTAGAGAAAACATTGCTATTGAATTAAAAGAATCACCTCAAACTTCTACCACAACTTTAGCACTAAACCATGGTATAAGTCGTCGTTCTGTAGGAAAAATGTTGAAGAGAGAAAAGTTCCATCCGTATAAAATACACCTACTTCAAGAACTGTCAGATGAAGATTTTGACCGACGCCTGGAGTTTTGCGAAAGAATGATGGAAACTTGTAATGCAGACGATCATTTTCAACTAATATGGTATTTTCTGAGGAAGCAACTTTCTGTTTGAATGGAATCGCCATAATTCCAGGTACTGGTCCAATGAGAATCCTCACTGGATCCATAAAGCCCATACTCAACATCCTCAAAAGTTGAATGTCTGGATAGGAATTGTTAAAAACAGGCTTATAGGCCCATTTTTTATAGAAAGAAACTTAAGTGGGGAAAAGTATTTGGATCTACTGGGAAACCACATTATTCCTGCACTTCAACACAATGGGGAGTTGCCTCAAAGTTTTTGGTTTCAACAGGATGGAGCGCCTCCCCACTATGATAGGCGAGTTAGGAACTTTTGGGTGCTATCGATGAATTGGACGTAGAGGATTCATAAAGTGGCCTGCACGTTCTCCAGACCTTAGTCCATTAGATTCTTATCTGTGGGGTTTTCTCAAATCTCGTGTTTACGTTAGGCGACCAACTACTTTGCAGGAGTTGAGGCAAAGAATAGTCGACGAATGTGATGTAATCCGTAGAGATGTTTTGGAAAAAGTAACTCAGGAATTTCGTAGAAGACTTGTATATTGTCAGGAAGTAAACGGCGAGCATTTTGAACATTTTAAATGAGTTCGTTTATAAGATGACTACCATTAATATATAATAAAACTTTTTGTTAATAATTTAATTTAATTATTGTTTAGTAAATGTGGAGTGTTTTATCTGTTCATTATTTACAAATAATGGTGCTAAAACCAGTATGGTCGAATTCGCAAAAACAAGGTCTATTATAATCTACAAAAATATACAGGGTGTACCATTTAAATAAAAAAAATAAAGAGAACTTCCGGTTGAACCGGAAGTACAGTCACAACAACAAAATCGAAATTAGATGTATTATATTGATATTGAAATAATAACAGGTTAAATTCGTATTCCAAACTCCTTTTTATTTAATATATTTATTGTAACATGTTTCGCCTACATACCATCTTCAGGCAACTATAAGATGAAAAATTGTTTTAGTTATCGATTACAAATTGAATTTAACATTTAAATTTTATGTTTTAATTTAATTTTTGTATAAAATAGTCTACTAATTTTATAATAGACATCATTATTTTTATGTTTTATAATTTTTAATTTAATTGAAATCGAAAATCTTTAACTTTTAGTATATAACAAATGTAATGTAATAAATGAAAAATACTTACTAAAACGTCAAGTTTGTTTTATGTATAAGATTGATGTGTCAATATTTTTTGTGCAGTAAGAGAAATTCTTATGAAATAAAACTTTTAATCTGATTAACACTACATTAAAAAGACATAACGTTAATAAACTAAGAAAAAGACAAACACATTAAAACGCGTAATTTAAAAACTTTCAAACTATCACAAATTTAAAAACATATGGAAAACAACAAAACCAAAATGGCCTGAATGCTAGCCAAGGACGCACTGAAGACAACTATTTGTAATACATTTCAAGTAAATAATTTTACTTTACTTTGTGCTGTTCTGTACAGTTTTTTGTGTAATTGATTTTAATAACATATTCGTGAACCTATGTATTGGAATCTTATGTTTATTTTAAATATTGATTTAAAAAACTTAAAAAACGTATAATTAAAATATAAAGTTTGTGATGTAATAAGGAAAAAACATGTAATGTACTGTAACAGTTTTTGAGTTGAGAAAAAAAAACAAAGTATACAATGGTTAATTAATGTGGTGATTTTTTTATCTAACACGTTTTAGTGTGTTTTACATTGTATTGTTTAAGGTTGTAAAAATGTAAAAAGGGGTTTTATGTTATAATCTAATTGCTCATTTAATATTATTATATTATTGTTCCTTCTATGTCTTTCTATTTCGTATGCCTCTAGCAACCTCAATTTATGGCTTTTGTCGCATCTATGTAATAATTTAACATTTGTATTGTTTTTACTTGTGTGTCCTGTGTTTGTTAAATGTTGAAAAAATGTAGATTTTATTTGCTTTCTATGTTCATTAATACGTATACTCAATTTTCTACCAGTTTCCCCGATGTATAATGCGTTGCAATTATCGCATTTTATGCTATAAACACCGTTTTCATTAAGAATATCTTTATTGTTGTTTTGTATTATATGATTTAATTTTAATTCAGGTTTGAAAATAGGTAATATATGGAATGGCTTTAGAAAATTTAAAATTTCGTATGATAAACTATTGTAAGTGAATGGTTTGAATATTATGTCTTCTTTAGTGATCATATTTATGTTTAAAGGATCTTTTTTCATTTCATATTTTCTTAATAATTTTAGTATAATATGTGAGGGATATCCTTTTGTGTGGGCAATTTGTTTTATTATATTAAGTTCCTTATCATATTCTTCAGTTTTTAAGGGGATGTTGTTAAGTCTATTTATGTAATAATGAAATGCTGACATCTTTTGTGAAATTGGATGATGTGAATTGTATGGTATTATATTGTTTGTTGTGGTTGGTTTTCTATATATGCTGTATTCGGATGTGTCTTTTTTATTTATATTTTATATCTAAGAAATTTATGCTGTTGTTATTTTCCATTTCGAGGGTGAATTTTAATTTGCTGTGTATGCTGTTTAAATATGATAGGAAGTTGTTAATGTCATCAATGTTTCCACTCCACAAGCAAAATATATCATCATACCTAGATGTATTATATTTCGTGACACTTATTTGCAAAGTTTCATCAACATCATCCTCTCCGTTTTAAAGTTATTTGCTTGGATCCATACATTATCCCAACCCTGTATATCTACTACTGTATATTCTCAAAACATTATGAGAGCATTCTAATAACCGTTGGTGTTTTCCCAGTAAAAGGGGCTTTATTATTTTTTTTATTGCTTACAACGAGAGATGCATCCAAAAAATCTTCCTCCAGCAGTGTATCACGCAATCGCATGTGCATAAAATATATATGCCGCGATATATACATGTAGATGCCTAGAACTAAGGGGAGAAACGAACGAAATACGTCGCGACGCTACCGAGAAATGATATGTGTGCGTCGGCCGACGACGATGGAGGCGTAATATTGTAAATTGAATTTCCCGCCAGCGACATCTATATTTCAATAAGGGAAAATATCATTCGAACCCGGGGTATTTTATGGCAATTTGTCATGTCGCTGGTTGGTCTGGCGGTTTTGGCGCTGCATCGGTAAGAGAATAAAAGTTGTATATTACGGAAAGCCACCTATACGTAGGTACTACCTATATATATATTTTTTTGTATATTATTTATGATCGTCGTTCCGGCGAATATAGCGACGGCATGGAAATAGGGGCTCGGTATTTCGATGAATTGTAAGCAGAAAATACGATTATGGCATTTTAGTCTATAACCGGGGTATATACGGAAGATATTATTTGTTTTGTCGATGTTTTAAAAGGCCATTTATTCTGCGCTTTATTCGTGATATGACATTTATTAGTAGTCCATGCTTAATTAAATCTCATACAGTAATCGGCTCTAAATGAACATAAACATAAAAACATAAAATTATTACGCACAACAATGGTTGCATATATCGACCTGGGGTAGGCCAGAAGTATGAAATATACAAGGGAACCTCGCGAACTGTAGCTCGCAAATTTTGATAAAATTTTGTCAGTTTGTATATTCCATAGAGTGTTACTCAAGAACTGACTTTCTTTCGCGGTGGAACCTTAACTTTAGTGGGTGTTAACTGTTAAACTGTGAAAAATAGAAAAAAAGGTTTCTATGACGGACTTGCACCCATTGAAGAGCTCTTTCGGCTGGTATATACAGGATGTTACAATAAACACGAAACGGTGTATGTTGAGCTTATTTGTAAGAGTTTGAAAAATCGGTTATAATCACTGTTTTGTTATCAAGCAATGTGTACGAAAATTATTTTGTAAATTATAGAGGCTGTCAACAAAATTTAACTTCTACACAGTTAAAAATAGAAAAACCAATTAATGGCGGTCCTGCACCGTTTGAAGAGCTTTGCGGTTGGTTTAAAAATTTATGTACAGGGTGTTACAATAAGTGCCGAACAACCTATTATATTAAGCTTATTTGATGGAGTTTCAGAATTCGATTCTAAATTTCGTAATTATACATCAGGATGTCTACAAAATTATTTTCGTATACTTCCTCACATTCAAATGAGATACCCTGTACATTATTATCTGGCTGTATAGTACGTCGAAAATCAGTCCAAAATTATACCAGATGCTAAATGCGCATATGTGATAGTTTTAGAGTTATGCATTTTTATGCATGTAGAAGCATATTATCCCCGGCAACCGACAGAAGTAAAAATAAGTCATATCAAGCATTAAATGTTTCACTTGCAGATATTTTTATTTTATCTGGGACAACGTTGCCTAAATAACTTGACATGAGATAATGAGCAATGGACTTTTTGGTCCAGTTTTTCTAGTCATGAGTCTCTTTACACTAGAATTTCTGTTTTTTTTTGGTCTGTTGCGAAACCACAAGCGACGGAATCATTTTGAAAACTTTCTGTAAAATAAAACTTTATCTTAGTTAAACTAACAAAATTTAACGCCAAATTACTCCAAAAAAGGTGGGGTTAAAGATCAAATATCCATAATTCAATTTCTTAATTTATTACCAAATTTTCGCTGAATTTTCTCAGCTTCTTCAGGGCACTACAAAGAACAATAAGATGCACAAGCACACAAAAATATAAAAATTGGACTTATACCTTCGACACACGGATCATGTATTAATGGCCATTAACTATAAATTGCCAATTAATTCCCTCATGTGTCATACTTGTCATACTTTCAAACAAATGGCCATTGAAATCACGATGGCGTTTGAAACGAGCCATCGCCCTTGATCGGTTAAAATCGCCACTGATTTCAAAAATAGCGCTTGTGCAAATAACAGTAGAAAGCAGCTGTTATGTTGTGGTATGGTTGTGGTTATGTTACTAGTCATCTGGGGTTATGCATAATGATATATATTAGCTCCAGTTGAATGTTGTTTGCGTGAAAATTTGTAAAAATGAAAGTTGTAAACATTATAAAATATTATTCTTATATTCTCACATTATTAAAACTGTATTATATGTCGGACCAAGTAATTTCGAGAAACAGTAACAAAATACTGCAACGTAAAAAGAACAACCTCTTGATCCAGTCCGTATTACGTATTAGGAGAAAAAGAAAGTTTCAGGTTATTAGAAGAATGTGGAAAATTGTTGAGTTGATTGTAAGTAAAATTCAAATGGAATATATAAAGTAAACTCAACTCAATCACAACAAAATCTTACAGTGATATAATTTTTAATTAATGTTGCTACCTGTATCGTTGAGTTAAATTGCAAATTTTATTTTTTATGTCATTCCCGTTTATTGCACTAGTGTTATCAAGTCGATAAGTTGAAGTATCTTTGAGCATTTCTGTCATTTGCACACATGGGCATTGCGTGTTTGTTTTCGTAAATCATTTAACTTTGCTTGCCAAATATCCAGCAAAGCTACTTCTAAATCGTATATCCACTTTATTCTTACTTTCATATTGAATTGAGATACTTCCAATTTCAAGTACGAATAAACTATAACTACAATGATAACATAACCTCAAACAACAAACTAACACTGACATCACCTTCGTCTGCGCAAGCGTAATTTCTGTTGTGTGTCACTTGATTTATAAATTGTCAATTTGCATTAATGGCCCTTACAGCTAATGGCCATTAAAATGATCCGTGTGTCGAAGGTATTACATAAAAATGAAATTACATTAAATTTAGTACATCAAATTGAAAAGTATGCATCAGTACTAGTAGAGAGATAATAACAGACTGAACGTATAGCGTAAAATTCTTACCTTAGTTATGTTATTTTTTTCATGCCGTAATTATTACTTCATGAAATTAAGCAAGAAATAATTAATAATGAAATGTCAAACGTCAAATGCGTGTATAGCTGGTTGCCTACTCGTCTAATGCTGATTTAAATAGAGTTAAAAAAAATATCTTACTTAACAACCTGCATATTTTTCAATATATTAAATGAAAATATGATTTGTGATAGAAAACCTACATAGCAGGCTGTGTTACATACATTCTCAAAAAAATCACAACAATCATACAATATTCCATTGAAGTCCCAAACGGTTAAACACATCTCTCTCAACTCGGCATCGGAGAGAGACTGAAATACCACAAGCGTAAGTCCCCAAAAAACACGTATACGAGAAATCCGATTGCCGGAACAGCAAAAAGGGAGCGAACTATATACTGCCGCCGGCTATTGCGAGGGTGTTGTACTGATTTATTGTTAATAGCCCGTTCCGGCTCACTTTAAATTGAGATTTAAATTAGCGGACCGCCGGGTTCTGTGTGCCGTTGTTGTCGCGCTGGATGGGAGCGGGGCTCGGCTCCAATAACCGGAAAATTGAATTCGAGAACGTAAGCAAGCAGTCGGTAAACGGTTGCGAATGCAATAATGCCCCCCTGTCTGCGTGGGTGTCGTTCGGTCACCGGCAGCCCGGGGGCGCCCAAGAGACTTACGGCCCCCGATAGGGTACGCATCGCGAAGTCGTTTGTTTCGACGTTGGGAACGCTGTTCTGATGGCGTTGGTGAATTAGTCAGTTTATGGAGACGAGAGCGGATTTTTTTTTGTTTCTGTTTGTGCTTTTTTCGCAACAAATAAAACTGGTAGCAGATTTGAAGGGGAGGGGAGGGGAGGCAATCTGAGCAGCACTGAGTGAGCAAATAAAAAAGGGTGTATTGGAAATGTGAATAATAAAAGTGATTTTTCACCCATTAAAAGCACATGGATAAATATTGGATACACAGAAAAAAAAATTACAGTAATATTACTGGTTATTTTACGCCAGGAATACAGCTGTAAAAGTACACAGTGAATTGTAAAATCACGAGGAAATTACAACACTATATTTACAAATACATACAGTAATTATGTAATATTGTACTGTTATGAAGATGAACAGATCTACAGCGTTATAATGTGTTTTTTTGCTGTTATATTACTGTAAATTTGTAAATACAAGAGATATTCATTCTTACAAAAAAAATGTTACAGGCTAAGTACCTCATTATTTCACATTGTCTGTTTATAATTTTACAGTAACGTACGCGTACTTCAAAATTCAAAATTAATAGCTACTTCATGTTATTATAGAAGGGAATGCAAAATCAAACAACTAGTTTATTTTTTTCGCAGCGTTTAATTTTCTTTACGCTAATACATTAATTGTAGTATAAGTTATAGATTTATGTATATATTAATAAAACAATAAACTAGCTAAATAAACTAAGGTACAATAAATGAAATTAAGGTGTGATTATGTTACTTTATTTTTAAAAAGTTTGTAATTGATTATAATAAAGTTTATTATTTTTTTTTTGTTGAGCTGGTTATAGTACTTTTTTTCCACTATCTGGATAAATCTTCACAACATAGGTCTACAAAAATTCTAATGTTACTGATAAAGCTTTTGGATATTGAATATTTAAAATAAAATAAAGTGCGAAGGTAATGGCCAGTGCTTCAGAAAAATTTACTGCAGATGTCACCAAAGCTTTTTCAAAGTACCTATACATGATACAGTGGATTTTCACTATCTGAAACATGAGAAATGTGTATAAATACCTGATAACATTTTATTTTTACTTGAATGTATATAACTGCATCGCCAACAGCTTCAGTTTCTAAAAAAATAGATGATTCATTTAATACATTTTTTTACTAATTCATTATTTAACATATTGCCTGTTATGTTATTACGCGTTATAGTAGAATGCATTCGGAATAAATGTTATTTTAAACTATATTTACTTTTAAAAAAGCATCTGTTCTTGCAAAGGCTTTTGAATGGACACTGCAAACTACCAGTAATTTGTAAATGCTCATAGTTATGAGCAAAATACAGTAGTCTCTCAATGCACTTAAAATTGCAGTGAGACATGGAACAAACATACTCAGTTTCAGTGTTCGGTTGATTAACATAGTGCTGCCTATATATGTGCTCACGTTATCGTCTATATGAAGAAAATTTTAATATACAATTTGAACGAACACAACTGAAAACAACACCTTGTGTATTTCTGTGGAATTTCATGTGTTTTTCATAACATTTTACACAATCAAAGTTAACTGACGTGCAAATTATACATGAATAACTCATTGCTCAAGTAAGATATAACAGATAAGCAAAAATTATTTTAGGTTATGTACCTATGCATATATAAAATACACGGTATACAATACCATATGCTAATTTGCTCAACGTTTAGCACAGAATAAAAATGATAAACTACGATATCACCTATCTCTTTAAAATTTTTAATTATTGTTAAACCATACACAACAAATAACTGCGAACCTGCTGCGAACCATCTGCGAACGCTGCGAACAAAGGGCGGCAAACCGGCAAACAAAACGCGGCAAACTACACTCGTTCGTATATATTCGGCTACTATCGATATCCGAAATTCAAATTTTAACGTAACTAAACTGTAAAATTACAATCATTACATGTTTTTACAGATGCACTGTTATTGAATATCAATAAGTAATGTAAAATTACACTTTTCCCGAAAAAATACAAATGTAATGCTTTCTAACATCAAAGAAACTGTAACAATTTCTTTACAGTTCTATTGCTGTAATGAATTAGATAAAAGTAACTGTAATTTTACATATATTTTTGTGTGTGTAAGTCCCGAATAGATGTCCATAAAGTGGTGATGGCCATACCTATAAAGAAATCTCTACCTGTATTGTTGGTAACTGGTGTGTAGATGCGGCAGTCGATCAGTATTCATATTTTTGTTATTTATTATGTGAAAAATCGCTTATGATGTGAGTAATACTAATAGTATATTACATGCGAGGTGGAAAATATTTCATTACAGTGGAGGCATCATATTGATTGAGATCCCGATGAGGAAGAAGAAAATGTCAGTTTAGTTAGAAACTGAGGAATGATATCCGGAAGTTAACGATAACTGTTTTGAAGATCTTCAACGTCCTCCCAAAGTAGGAGATTTGGACAGGTATTAAACCTAATCGAAAAGAGTGGTGAGCTAGAATTTAAATTTTACAGAAAGCATACCAAGGTAGCCAAGGGTCTTCAAGGCCTGTAGTGCTAAATTATTATTATTATTATTATTATTACACCAAGCTAGCAGATAAATTTGTTGTACTAAATGTTCCCAATGTCTCTTCATTTCCGCAAAGTGCTATTAAAATGATTATGTCCAATCCAAACCAGCATGGTAAAACAAAATGGCAGGCTGCTTTACTTTTCTTTGGAATAGGTTTTAACAATATCGAAGCACATTAATGTGTGTGTTTATTTACTAATGCGTTTCAGTTCATTTCATCTTTGACTCTTCAGTAAAATAATTTATATTTTGTTTGTCATATAAATAAAGTTTAGTTATTTTTGGTCACTATTTTATTACGCCCCATCAATATTACCAGTTTTTTTCTAAAATCTATGAAAGTATAATAAACAAACATTTAGTCAATTATTTAACACACTTTAATTTGCTATTCACCAATCAACATGGTTTTTCTCGTAATAAAAACACCGATACAGCTGTTTTCAATTTTCTAAACACTATTTATGAAATTCTAGACGAAGGTAAATCTGGGTTGGGTATTTTTATTGATATGTCTAAAGCATTCGATCTAGTAAATCATAACATACTCCTATATAAATTAGAACACCATGGGGTGAGTGGTATTGCTAGACAATGGTTCCAATCATATCTCTCAAACTGCAAGCAGTCTGTTAAAATTCATAGCCATCAGTCACGTTGCATTGAAATAAACCTTGGTGTACCATAGGGTTCTGTCCTGGGTCGTACACTTTTTTTTAGTATATATAAACGACTTGCCAAAAACTTTAAAAAATATAGAAAATGTATTGTATGCTGATGATGTTAGTTTAATTATTAAACCAGAAAATATTGATACAATTAATGACATGTCTTCAGCAACTTTAAACACAATTACTAAATGGATGAATTCCAATAAGTTAATAATTAATGAACAAAAAACTAAATTTGTATATTTTCATAATAGAACTAAGTCTATGGATACGATTCAAATAAATGATCATGTTTTTAATTTAGATCCTTCTTCCAATATTTTAGGAGTAGTCATAAACGAAAACACTTAAAGCGGATTGATCATATTGATAATCTTTGTAGTACTTTATCAAAAATTTGTTACGCTTTGAAACAACTCAAGAAAAAATGTAAAATTAGTTCTTTATTGACTTTTTATCATTCTAATTTTATTTCTTGTATGCGGTATGGGGTAATTCACTGGGGATTATCACCACATTCTGAAAGAGTTTTCTTAATTCAGAAGAGAGCTTTACGAGTTATTTATAATCTCGGCTATAGAGATTCTTGTAAGGAATATTTTAAAGCTAATGCTCTTTTAACTTTTTATGATATCTACATGCTAGATTTGTTTTGTATTCAAGAATAAGCAATATTTTAACTGCAGTAATATTAATCATAGATATAATACACGAACAGACAACTATTACCTTCCAGCGCCTCATAGAAGGGAAATCTTCCAAAAAGGTACCTACTTTGTAGGATGTAAATTATATAAAAACCTTTCTACTGATATAAAAAATGTTGCTACCTTTTTTCAGTTTAAAAAAGCAGTTTTTACTTAATTTGAATTGTTATTGTGTTCAAAATTTTTATAGCACGTAAGCTATTTGTTTCTGATGTCACGTATTTCTTGCATATACGAGTTGTCTCTTTTTTTTCTGTCACTTGTATACTGACTTTAGAAATAAAAGGTTTATTATTATTATTATTATTATTATTATTATTATTATTATTATTATTATTCTACAGTGACACAAAAATCTTGTTTTTCAAAAAATTCTAATAATTTACTACTGCATAATAATGTTTGGAATATAGGCTATTCTACATTAAAGCACATAGTTAAGGTATGATCTCTGCCAATTCAGACGAAGTTTTTTTTTTATCAGAAATGAAGTGTTTTACAAGTAAAGACGTAAAAACTGTTTCACTGTAGACCACCTTCCCCTGTAGATATTAATATAAATCGTTTTGATGTTTATTTTGGGACGAATTGCAAAAAATACTCTTTTATCTGTAGCAAATCGTCCACATCGTGCAATTACGCTTTCATTCGTCCGAGCATAAGATCTACATATAGAGTTGAACTGGTACAGAGACCGCCGAATGCATACATAATTGAATCAGAACCGTACAAATGGCACGGATAACGAAAGAGCGACGCTAACGCCATCTACTAAGCGCGCGAAATGTGAAATTAATTTGTTACATTATGCGCTTCGGTAGCGTTCGACTGAAGGACCACACACAATGTCCCTGCCGCCCGCGTCTATACAGTTCGAAAAAGGACGGCGAATTTCCCTGCGCGCCTCTGTTTTAGAAGAGAGACGAGGACAAAAACGGAAGAATCTCGTGTCAAAGGTAGCCAGCCAGCCGACGCGCGGTATCATGGCATTTCGCCGGTGCTACACACTGCTACAGCTAGTTATGCTGATGTATTTTGTGACAGATGAACTGTGAATCCCATTTCAGTAAATCATTTTCTCATGAGGTGATGCCTATACTTTGTGAACGTTTGCGTTCTCTCTCTCTGTGGCTTCGAATAACGTAAAGCATGTGCTGTACATATTCGGGATGTTTCACGATGATATACTGTTATAAAAGGGAGACATAGGAAAAGCAAAAAAAAAGAAACAGAAGGAGGAAAGACAAAAAGCGATGATACGAAAAAGCAGTCGGAATTACAGGATTTTTATCAAGTTATAAATTAATATCCTTCAAGTGTAGATGTGGTAAATAATCAGGAAAATACCCTTCCTGATTATTTACCACATTATTTTTGTTTTCTTATAAAAATAATCTATATTAAAAAGACAAAATTACCTAAAGCTACTTAATAATTAAACAAAGAAGATGTACCACCCGTATCTATATCTACTCACCGTTTTTTTTTTTTTTAATTATTTCACGTCATATGTTTAAAGAAAGAAACAGTAAAGAAAAAAAGCGAACAGCGGAAACAAATAATTAGTATTAGAGGCGCACTAACAAGTCAACGCGATACAGTGACACTTTACTTACTAACTAGAGAAAAAAAGTGGCACCGCAGTAACGTAGACAAGAAAAAAAAAAGCAGCTAGCTTATACGCAGTAGAAAACGCCACCGATACATTACCTAACGGAAACAGCGTTCGTTTCCTGCACATGTCAATCAGCTTAATGCGTAATTTCTGGTTTTTTTTTGTTCATTGCTACCGCCATCGCCATTAGGTATTTGCTCATTTCTGAAATGTTTAAAATGTCTTTAATAACGCAAGTTCTCGGAATTTGCTACGTCCAGTATGAATGTTATATTTGTGTAAAGAAAAATGCATTTCCGTTTTACTTAAAGGTATGTTACGATGATATATGTACCATGATACAAAGTTAAACCTGGACGATTTTCAGTAAATTTATCTGAAAATACAATTATTTATAAAAGACATTCTTTTATAATTCTTATTCCTATCGTTATAATATATAATTATAAGAGATTTGGCACACATTTCAAATATAAATAAGAAATAATTGTACAGGGCGTCCAATTGCAGACTGGTTCTTTGATTGCAGCTCTATTTTTAATTTTAGGAAAAAGTCTCTTATACAAAACTATTACAGAATTCAATGCTGAATAATTCAAAAATATTTTTGACTATTCAAGGTGTTACAAAAGTACCGCATACTTATTCCGTTATTTTAAACGGAACACCCTATATACTATTCCATTTTTAAATTTTAGGAAAAAATAACATGACTTTATATAAGCTACCATATGTCTATCTGTAATAACAACGGTGTTATTTACGCTTTTGTATAAAAGGTAAAAGGGGGCGTAATTTGTATACGCGTTTGTGGTCATTTTTTTAATTTAAATATCGCGCCAATGTTAGTAGCTTGTTTTAGTACTCAGTAGTTGGTAACAATGGAAGAGAGGACGAGAAGATGGCGGTAAAAGAATAAACAGCGTTACGTTTTAAGATGGAGAGCTATCCTCGACTACACATTTGTTTTAGATTTTCATATTTTAAAGTGTTTCATTTTAAAACATCGAAGTAGGCGTTTTCCTACTTTTTGATCAACAAAATTGTATAGTCAAAAATACCTTTAAGTTATGCAGTATTGCGGTGGGACACTTGTACATAACAAAAATAGTATCATGATATGAAAAAACGTTCGTTTTCCAATCTTATAAATATACTTTAATTTTTATTTCGCTACATGTTTCGGTTAATATAAACCATGTTCAGGCAAAACAACGTCAAGATGTAATATATCAAAAAAAAGTGGCAATTAAACAGTCATTAGAGAGAAAAATAAATATTAAAAAAAAATCAGAAACAATTGCAACATATTAAAATACAATCTTCACTGTGGAATAGATAAACAACAGACTGTGGGAATCCAGTCTGTTTAGAACTAGAATACCATATCAAGAAATAAACGTTTTTTGTATTCGTTTTCCCTGTCAATGATGGAAGCATTTTTGAAATCAAATTTATGATCTGTTTCAAGAGAATGGTCGGTTAGAGTATTTTGGTTGAGACCCGTGGCGCAATCGTATTCATGTTGCTTCAGTCTAGCCTTAAAGTATTGGGCAGACTGCCCGATGTACATTTTGTCATTGTTAATACAAGGAATTTTGTAGATTATATTCTATTGAAGTAAAGTTAGAATTGCAGTTGTATAAGGCTAATTTTATATGTTGTAATTCTTTAAAGATAGACGATAGTCTGGGAGTAAGATTATCAATATGGGGAAGTCTCCGATAGAATGTGTCCAACTGTCGATCCACATTATTATCTAGTCTCAAAATGGTTGTTAGAATGGGCATGAAACAAAATGGACGATAATAGATAATAATAATAATACAAGTCTTTATTGCACACCATTTAAATACAAGAACACAAAGCAATTACTACATTAGTGCAATCTGTAGGCGAGGCTCAGATAAAATCTGCTATCTAACCTACGCGAACTAAAATTAAAGTTATGCGCTTAATGCTTAAAGTTAAAATAGAACTAGACTCGTACATATATTAAAACTAATATAACATTCTTCGACAGAGAAAAGAAGCGATACAAAAAGGCCAACCAAAAATGAAATATGTATATATATATATATACGTAATATCTTCAGTGTGTGATATATATAAATGAGTACAACATACTAATAACAAACATAGATAAATCATCTGGGTAGCCATTATTTTGAAAGATCGTAAACAAATAGTCCAGATTTTTTTTATGAAATTGTTGATTAGAAATTTTGAGCACTCTGTCTCTCATCTGTTGATCTTTTGGTTTCTAGGATGGTTGGAGTACTAATTAATATATCTACCAGAGAAGATTGGTTTATGATACCAATCAATAGAAATACTTTAATCTGTGTTTCTAATGATCTTAGTGTCTAGAAAGGGAACAGCATCTACAATCTCCTGTTCAACAATGAATTGGAGATGCGGATCGAAGGAATTAAAGATTTGTTTGGGTTAGTTCAATTGAATCTGATGGAACCGATGTGATGATGTCATCGATATAGACAAAAATAAAGGGGAGTTGAAAAGGTAAACGAGAGATGGAATGTTCCAAAAGATGCTCCATGATTACTCTAGCAATAATGGGACTCAAGGTGGAACCCATGGGGGTTCCGAAAGTCTGCTTGTAAATCACATCTTGGTATGAGAACACAACTGATTCAAACAGAAATTTAACTATCCTTAAAAGCATCTGCTGGGAGATGGCAGTGTGCTGTGAAATGAGGTTCCAATTCTGTTCTAGTATACTAATGACCAAAGTAAGAGGTATATTAGTAAAAAGAGGGGCAACATCTAGTGAAATTAATACAAAACCCGGTGGTAAAATAGTACCTCTAACGTGCCCTTTTATCTTAACGTTTTACCAGAGTACTTTCCTTTCCTTCATTACAATGTATTTAAGTTCCTTTTTATTTTCGGGTTTTCTTCCATTGAATTTATAAAATCAATTCTGATTGTAAAAAAGTCAGAAGTTAATTTTTCTGACATATTATAGTTTACAGTCAATACAAAAGTATTTATTTTCCGAAGCAGCAGTAGAAGCATTTTTTTTTTTTTTGATGCCAAGTTACAAGACATTCGCACTTACGCGAAATAATTATATTCACGTGTCTGTTGCCAGCACATAAAAACGCTTTTTACGAAGCCCTCTACACGCCTGGTAGCATCAAGTCCTTGCTTGCACACTTACATACATATGTATGCTAATGTAGGCATCGTTAAAGGTACGACTTAGTTGGCTCGTCGTTCGTGTAATTTGCACAATTTAAAACCTGGTAATTGTTCAAGTTAATTGACCTTACCCGCCGCTACTGCGTGATCTTATTATATACCGCGACTTAACATAACACATTCGGTTTTTGTCCAGAAGCTTTGGTATATGTTATAAATAGGAATATATTATATCGGTTTCTGCGGATTTTGCGCCGGTTATAATTTGCGATTTTCCGCTAATTAGAAGTAGGGGCTTATCGGAAATTCTTAACGATTAGAAGGTTTTTATATTAACGTGTGAAAACTGCAGGAGTAGTGTATGAAGCAAGCATCACCATCCGCCTAATGAAACGTTTATAATATACCAGAGTGTATTCAAATAAGGACATGATCTTTTTAATGTACATACTGCTGTGGCCTGGCACCTCGGTTTTCGTAAATTCTGTGATCTTATTTTCTCTGATTTGCCTTTATCAATGTTTCGTGGGAATTTGCTCAAATTCGTTATGTTAATTTTTGTATAAGAGTTAGTTATTGAGTTAATTGTTTAATTTATTTATTTAAATGTTCAGTTGTTTAAATTAATTTCACTCTTTATTATATTTATATTTGCTCATGTAGCTCATGTCCTTCTTAGAAGTATTCTTCTTCTATGATCGTTGTGCGAGGCGTAGCGCACGCAGCTGTAGAATTTTATATGTATGCGATTGTTTAACCCTGTGAGGCGAGTTCTTTGACAAGATGCCGGTGTAAGTAGACGTAAATTTATATTGTTAGCGGCCATTTTGGTATTTCATTTTTATTTAAGGATTTGTTTCGTTAATTCTGATTTATATCATCCATCAAGGAACTCGCTTAGTAATAATTGGTATTATATTCTTGTGTGCACAAATTAGATATAGGATCATTTATTATTTTTAGTTCTGGAAGATATATTTAGTTTTAAAGAGTAAATTTTTTGGTTTTTTTATTTTTTGCTGTTTTGTAATTAGTTTTAATCACCTCGGGTTGGGTGAATAGAAGCTTTGTGCTTGTATTTAAATTTTTCTAGTGTTAATTCACTTGATTTGTCCACGTTTAATTTAGTTTGGTTAATTTTGGAACCATATGATTTTTGTTAAAAAAAGGACTATTTTCCTGAAGTGTTGTGTCTTTTGTTTGTTTAAGGATTTGCATTGTCCTTTTGCTAAATTAGAATCCTAATGTAGTTTTGATTTCGACCAGGACCTTTGTCCAAGGTTTTTTTTTCTGCGTAATTGTAATTAACTTGTTTTTTTTTTTTTTATTAATAAAATTATTGATTGTTATTAACGTCATTCTAAATTCTGTTCTTTTATTTTAAATTAAATCTTTTCAAATTTTTGGAGTCATTAAAGAAAGTCAGATTTCTTTCACCCACAGTTTACTTTTCGTGATTAGTAACCCTGAGTTTAATTGTTCTTTTGCCCCCTCTTTTTATTTTTATCCGCTGACCTAGTTAATTTAATTTTCATTTTGCTTTTTCTTTGGTACCATCAGTACACAGCAATACGTATTTCTGGAGTACCCCTAAGTGGTGAATCGGGACCTCAGTTTGAATAATAATGTCGTATTTTAAGGATTTATTTAGAATCTCATTGCTATGTGGGAATTAACAAACTTACACTAAAAAACCCATTGACTAAAATCTTTGTTTAAATGTGGGCAAACGAATATATTGTTGGGCGAAACAAATAATTTTGTTAATAAAATTGCTTTAACAATATCTTTAATAGAATTAAACAAATAAAAATATTTTGCCCAAATAAAAAAAATTATTGGGTTAAATGTATGTAATACTTGAAATAACCAATTATTTCCTTGAAATAATCAGATATATATGCTTAGTTCAAATAAAATTTTGTAAAATTGATGAAATGGAATATCTACTTCAAACAATAAATTTTATTGACTCAAATAGAAATAACACACAGAAGAACAAAACATATTGTTGAAGCAATCAGATTTATTTGGTTATTTGATATGTATACAGGGTGTTAGGTAAACATGCAACAAAAATTCAAGGGGTTATTCCTTGGCTTATTCTAAGAATATTTTGCCCTACGATGATTTTTGAAAAACTCCTTTGTTTCGAAGTTACAGGGCGAACAAAATTTGCAACAACCATATTCGATATTCGTTGAAATTATTAATGTAAATAAAAGTATGGTGTATCCCAATGAGTTTATCAAGTATAAAAAATTGTTTACAATGCCTTGTTATTTTTTCGATCTCGATCACATGAAACGGCTGTTTTATCTAGTAGTGGATTTCATTTGAATACGTCTCATCGATCGCGTTTGTTTAGATTGAGTGATGTTTGGCTGTTTGACGTGTCTTTACAAGTTAGTGAATCCTCTATCATGATGTATGCGAACGCCGTGATGACTGACATGCATTTCATGTATGTACTTGCTGATAGCAACTCATTAGAAGCTAGACGATTGTACATTGAATGATTTCCTGCCCATAATATCTCCGACCGAAAAATCTTCGAAAACATTCATCGACGTCTTCGGGAAACAGGCTCAATGAAACTAAGTGGAGGACCAGGAAGATCAATGACACATCAGAATGTGCTGGAGATGATAGAAGAAGATCCTGGTAGTTCTACGCGAAAAATTGCAAATACTTTGGATGTAAGTCATTGGACAGTTTGGAAAATTCTTAAGGACAATTTGTTGTATCCATACCACATTCAACGCGTTCAGGCACTACTACCTGCTGATTTTCCTCCACGTATTGCATTATGATAATGGATATTGGAAACATTAATTCGCATCCCTCTATTCCTGGCACAGATTCTTTTTACCGATGAAGCCAGTTTCTCAAGAAATGTAATAAGGAATTTTCATAATAACCATAAAAAATCCCCATGAGATATTTGAAAATCGTTTTCAAGATCAGTTCTCGTTGAATGTTTGGAATTGTGGGTGACTATCTAATTGGATCGGTATTTCTACCAGGAAGACTTACTGGCGCACAGTGGTCCCAAATCCCGAAAAGCTGGCCAAAATATGAAGCTATTATTTGATTTTGGCGAAACTCGGTATACGAGGGTTTTGCAAGTCGCTTATTACCAATATGAAGGTTTGGAAAAAACAAAATGGCGGCTCCAAAATGGCGGACTACTTGGGGCAAAACTGCATGTATATTCATGAAACTCGGTATATGAGGGTTTCTCAAGTCGCTGATTACCAATATAATGGCAATTTTGAAGAAACAAAATGGCGGATTCAAAATGTCGGACTTATTAATATAAAACTGCATTTATATTCACGAAACTCGGTATATGAGGATTTCGCAAGTCGCTTATTACCAATATAAAGGCTATTTAAAAAAAAAAAAACAAGAAAAAATGGCGGATCCAAAATAGCGGACTACTTAGTACAAAACTGCATGTATATTCATGAAACTCGGCATATGAGGGTTTTTCAAGTCGCTGATTACCAATATGATGGCAATTTTTGGAAAAACAAAATGGCGGGTTCAAATTGTCGGACTTACTTAACATAAAACTGCATTTATATTAACGAAACAGTCAGAAATGGAATATAATCTACCATAAATATTACCAATTATTTCTATATTCATAAGTACACATATGTTATGTGCCCATTTTTTCCAAAACTGTCTCATGAATTTACCATATACGTATGTCGTGTAGTGCAAGGACTGCAACAAGATATGACTACAAAATATGGCCGCCTATTCCTGCATACTGTTTTTGATATATCATTCGTGTAGCGGTAGATATTTTTACATTTTCCCTTCAAACAACATATTTCACTTAATTTTTCTGGCATCATTACACAAAATCTAGCATAAAAACCTTAGAGGCACCTATGGGCAGCCAACTACTTGACATGTTTTAGAGAAACATTCAATTAACAGCTTACAATTTGTTTCGAGGCAAGATCCATCAAGACTTTTTTTACTTTTTGTTTTTTTTCTGACGACTTCTCTAAAGTCAATCTTGTAAATTACGTCAATAAGATTGACAACTGATTTATTAGCATGTTGTGAACATTAATTTTGATCAACAAATTATTGTTGTATTCATCTTCAAGAAAAGAATCCATTTAATAGAATTGAAAAATGTTAACCTATAAACTTTGTAACAAATTTGTTTGAGTTAACAAAGAACAGATGTTGTCTCAACAACATGAAAGTAATTGAACCAATCCAACATTTTTACAAAGTTGAACTATATTATTGTGTTAAGACGATACTGAACCAAATAATTTGTTTGAATATATTAAACTTTCTAACCAAATATTATGTTTCAGTCTATAGTGTTCATTTTCTAATATTATTTGAAACTATATTTAAAAATTATATTTGAAACAACAAAGGCCATGCTTGTTGCAAAGAAAATATGCTTAACAAAATATATTTGGTTGGTTTTTGATGTATTTTCTACTTCTTTTTTCAATCATTTGCACCTGTAAATTAACGAATGAAACGCCATACTTTTTGTTTACCAGTTAATTTTCGAGAAATAGAGAAAACAACACCACTTTACCCGGCACCGGTTGTTTATGACGGCGATCTATCAATCGCCAGGCAAACGATAAACGATCACGATTAATTAGAGTATTATCTAGTAGGCGGTCGACATCATGCAAATCGAAAATTGTACGCCAGTTAGGTGGTATAACGATAAATCCGTCAAAACAACAACTAATATTTATTCTGTGCGGCGTAAATTAAACAGCGATCGCCTGCATTTTACTATATAAATTTGTGACTAATGTCGTTGTTATAATTAGGATGTGGTAATCTTCTAAACACGACACAACTTACGCAACAACTTGACAAATCAGTGTTTTAATGGAAGAAAGCGGAAATCGTTAATCATTGAATAATAAAGTTTCTTTTCAATTTTAATTTCTAATATACACATTAAACACATCACATCGGTAAATTAAATCGATAGCCTTGTCATAATTCATTACGCGTTCATGTCAAAAGTACTGATAATTTTCACTGTTACGTTAAATGATTACTTAAAAGTTGGCTTAATGTAAATTAAAAATAAAAAGAAAACAAAATGAGAGTGGATATTTCCGACATGGAAATCGTATGTGTATAATTGTTTCATTGTCCGTTGATCAATTGACCTGACCTACCTCTATACATAACTGTCAGGGGTTCGTTGAGTGCGCAAGCGACACCTACTTCCTGTTTCCGTGGCGTTTAAATGGGTTTAGAGTAATTGCGAATTGATTATTATCCAACAGATAACCCGAATGCCTATGTGTACATATTCACAATGACCGTATAATGTAATTAATGTATGAACCGGTAAGTAGGCAATATATAAATGCACATATTTAGGAGAATTCTGCAATTGGTGACGGAAATGAATACAGTCTGTAAAATATGGTTACAACTCTCAGAACTTGACGTTTTGTTATCTTCAAATATGTTACTTTAAATGGAAATATCTTCAAGTTTTTCTTTTTTTTGTCACTTATTGAAATACCTTGACGTACTACAGCTCAAATACTGTTTGTTCGAGGTGGCTTATAAAAAATTGCAGACGTTTGCAGGTGCGTCCCAGTGCGACCGTAAGCGTTATAATTTTTTTTAGATGAAATGTCCATTGCAGTTAACTGGTGCTATAAAAAAGAATTTCGTTGAAAACCAAGTTCTCGCAAAGTAAAAGGATTTACAGCAAGAAATAAGGAGATAGTTAGATCATAAAGTAGAACTTGCTGGTGCTACTGTTGGCAGTACAGTCCAAAAAACGTCCATTTGCTAAAAAACAATTTGGTTATTTGGTAGGTCACAAAAAGCATTTGATGAATGTAGTTTACGCGAAAAAAGGTATGATGCGATATCAACGTCAAAATTAAGTTTTTGCAAATCTTATTTGGGAAATAGTAATCGTTCGGCTGCATAAGTGTTGAATGATGTTACTTCCACCACGAAATACACCGAAGGAGAAGCGTTATCTATACATATATAACTAATATAAAAGTAGTACACAAGTATTTATTTCAAATCTCTTGATCTTTACAAATATCTTTCTATTTTCAGTGTTGTCTTATTTAATATGAATAAAAATCAAATGGTTATATGTTGTCCCTGAGTAAATGTCAATAAACATTATTATTAATATTATTATCTGTACAATAGTACACAACTGCGAAGATTATAAATATGTAAATGTGGACTGGATTTGGACATAAACGGCAATTATTTCGCGCTACTAGCAAAGTAAGATGACCCCGAGCCCTAGCCTCGATAATATGTATCATCAGTCACTCTTAAGAGGGCAGCACTATTACTATGTCCTTGCCTAAATCTTGATTGACAGTATGTAATAGATTTAACCAAAGTATGATGACCATTGGTTCAAGTAAACAAATATTTGTGTTATATGTTTGATTGTCTTTAATTAGGTGTTTAATAAATAAAATAAAATGGAGCACTTCCTCATTTTTTATTGATATACTATAGAATCACCCAGTTACTAGTTTCGACATATGCTAATTGTCGTCATCAGGCTATGCAGCGTGATCCTATAATAGTCATGTCCAGTCAGCGAATCATATATGTACTTGTTCTGTCGAAACTAGTAGCTGGGTGACTCTATAGTATATACCAATAAAAAAATTTGATGTATTTCCCTCATTTTAATATTTGTTTCCCCACATTTAATTCTACTATTTAGTAACCATAACTAAATTTTGGTACCGTTAAACAAATCGGTTTTTCAGTGTAGAAGGCTGATTCTAAAATAAGCTTTTCTCTGAAAAATTTGAAGTAATGTTTTTTCTAACTAAATAATAAAATAATAATATCTTCTGACATCCTATTCAAACGAAAATTTCAAAACTTTTGAATTTTGTGTTCACGCCAATAATGTCTTACAATGCTGCTTTATTATTAAATAAAATACAAACAACTATGTAATATAACTAACGTAAAACTTTATTTCGTCTTAAATGGTGAGATCAACTCACAGAATTAGTTTGTATAGGTACTAGATTTATCCATTGGAAAATACTAAATTTCCTTTCCATTAACCTATTAACTATTGGCTACCTTCATAATCAAAACTTTGTATGCATGTATATAATATATCATGAAGGTAACCAATAGTTAATAGGTTAATATATGCAATATATATACATTATAAAGCTAGCTAATTTGTTTCAAACGATTACTTTTTTGGGGTCAGCTAAAAATCAAGGTTTAGAAACTAACCTGGATGAACTGAAAGATTGCATTCATACGTGCAGTGATGGAATTCTGCCAAAATTTATTAAAAATGATCTGCGTTCTTTTCAAGACCAAACAAAAGCACAAACAACGTGGTCATTTCGAAAACTTGCAGTGAAATAAAGCTTTACTCTAATTATGCTGTTTTGTATATCTTTCATTCATTAAGTTAGGGTGGGCACCTATAGTCCAGGCACTTGAGCTACCTACTCATTGTACCGTCCCTATTAAATCTATTACTTCCACTCGAGCAGCTTGGTGTTCTCTATAAAGCCCAGTATCTTGCCCAGTGGAAACTTGAAACCTTAGAGGACTTCCATACATCTTTCCCGAAATATTTCTGCCGGAATACTTTCAATTCCTCACATGTGCAGATTACATGTAAACTCGTTTCCTCCCGTAGTTCACATCTTCTGCACCACGGTTCGGTTACTCGACCTGTGTTGTATAGATGCTTTTTTAGGGGACAGTGTCTAGTTACCAACTCAGTAATGGTTTTAACTTCTTCTTTCTTACTGCGCCTGAGTAGGTTATCAGAGAAACCAACATCCCCATCCCTATCAGCGTTTTGGTATGGAGTTGACCTTCAGTCGATCTCCATTTCTTTGTACTTTCTTTATCTAACCAGGTCCAGATCTCCCTTCTTGCGGAATCCTTAGTAATTCCACATACGGGCTCTGGACCCATGAAGTGTCTCTTAGAGCCCTCCTTGGCTAGTTCGTCGGCAATTACATTGCCCTTTATATCCTCATGTCCCAGTGCCCAAATCAGACACCATGTAGTCTCGTGCTAGTGTATTGAAGGATTGTTTACAGCCTCCAGCTAGTTTTGACATAGTTACAGGGTTCTAGAGTGCCTTGATAGCAGCCTGGCTGTCAGTTATTATATTTATTTTCCTCCTCATGTAGCCCCCCTTTGCAATCATTTCGGCACAGACTGCAAAAGTGAATACCTCTGCCTTGAAGACCGTTGTATGCTTTCCCAGGCTTATGGATATCCTTGATTAGGACTGGGCCACAAATACCGGCTCTGTGCCCTGGCTGGATTTGGATCCGTCCGTGAACCAGTTATCATTAGCAGTGCATCTCACTACGCGCCTGGTCTCTGTTCGGTATGGAGATTTTCAACCTTTTCAGTGAAGATAATTTCAAGGTGCCAATGCCCCGTTCCAGCATCGTAACCCGTAGTGTCAATGTGCCGTCCGACCCTGAAGTTGGGATGCCACAAGTTGTTGGCTTTCAGTCTAAGGATCGCTTTCATATCCTCCGCCTTCACATAAAGCTCCAGCGGGGGTAGGCCCAGAATGGTGTCCAAAGAAGCGGTCCCTGTGCTGTTGATTGCACCAGTGATTCCACCAGCTATGCCTGCCTCTTTATATGTCTTAATTAATACTTAAAATATACAATCAGTAATGAAATGTCAAACGTCAAATGCGTGTATAACTGGCTGTCTAAAGGCCAATGATCAATGCAGTGACAATTTTTTTAGAACTACACATAGGAGAGATATGCTAGAGATATAAGCACCTAAAAGAATTCAATTCGCATGAAAGTACACCTACAATTACAATTAGTTCTGCACGTACTAAGTATTGTGTCTGCAATCCACACAGAAATCATACATCACTACAGTATAGTCATAATATCACATTAAATCCATACCATCGAGATATTAAAATATAAATTGTCTGTAATATAATGCAGTATCTGCAATACAGATTATTCCCAGTGTATAGGGCTATCGTCTTAGACATAAAATGAACCTGGAAATCATACCCATACAGCGGTGATATTGTCTCGTATCTTACTTTGCAGGTGTGCTAATTGATTTCGACTGCTGCAACGCTGACGGGGACCATTATAAATTAGCTAAGGTGCATTCGAGCAGGCAATTTTCATACACTGTCGATGGATGCTACCAGGTAGATAATGCAAGGAAATATAACTAAATATAAAGTTGCACTGGTGGAAAATAATGCAGTAGGTATAATAATATCCACTACAAAACGCGTGCCTACGTGTATATTACAATCTATAATGAATTGTGAAAGCTTCATCTTCAAAAAAGATTTGATTAGCCCCTGTTTGAGAAAATTAGTATATTAATATGTTCCTTAATTCAGGTACTTAAGCATTCATTAATTCATGGGTATGAAGGAAGCAGACACTCCTACAAGGAACGGATATTACAGTGCAATTTCAGGAATTGGGTATCAGAATTTGGCGAGCACATTCATAGCTAACAGCAAATTAATTTCGCGTAGTAGCAAGATTTTCTAGTGCTGAAACAATTACTCTGTTTGGTAACCTACGTGCAAAAAAGACGTTCCCAGAATCTTAAGTTGATACGGTCAGATCTGACCTGAAATGATGTCCCTGTTAGGAATGAAACCAGTCGCCTTATTTAATTAAAGAATCTGTAGGGACTTGGAGCTTTTATTTTACCCACATTCGCTTTATTTATCTAGTCACACAAAGTCACAATGGATCGTACTTGTATTATTTATTCCAAGGAACTGATAAACACTAAACAAAGCGATTACAAAATACCCAACGCGCTGAAATTGCTCAGTCAGTCGTCATCAACAATCAGGATTTTCCAAAACAATTGCTAACAGCCAAAAATATTACATAGATATTTTTAAAAATATATTTTATAAATATTTTTCGTGAGAGGCTTTTGAATATATTTTTTCATTTTTTTTCTAAATATAGATAAAATATTCAATTAAAATATTTTATAAATTTAAAAATTAATGTAAGCGCTATATTTTTTCTAAAATTTAATAATGAAAAATTGAGATTTTTTAATGCAATCTATTTAATTTGGTCCAAAATGAACTAAAATTGTTCTTGGTAACTTTAGAACTGTATAACGTCGATAAGGAAAAGTTGAAACATACATAGAGTTATCTAAAGACAGAACTTGTTTTTTTCACACTCCCAATATAAGTTAATAATCAATATTCTGGAAATCTTTTAAGGCAATACTGAAGGTTTAATTAATTAATACATATTTTTAATTGAAGTGTTCTAATAAAAAAACAAACAATATTTTTGTCCATTTTTATGGAAAAAGCCAATAAAAATGAAATACTCATTTTAAGTTAAGCCTCTTTAGCTGGTGCCGGGTACAACCTATGGCTTTTTTTTCATATCTTCGGTAGTGGCGCTCTCATGGCGTTTCCTTGTGGGCTCTAAAAAAATGCCAATTGGTATTAGATCAACCATGAATAAAACATCGTAAAACATTATCAACAACGCGACTAAATACATTTGGAGCATTTACAATAATTGGAGTGGGTAGCTACATTATATATATTTACGATATAGTTATTTTTACTTTAATTTCATAATATTTGATAACTTCTACGTACAAACAATAAAACAACACAACGTATTCTAACCTCTATTTGAGGTTATACACTTATCTACCGAGATGAATCTCTTAAGCAAATCAACTAGCAATTATCTGATAGAATGCAGTAATATATGATGCATAAAATTCATACAAATTAATTATTAAACGTTTCTGTACATAGCGATAATTGAGCATTCCATTATCTTAAATGCCATGACATGTTCAATGTTTTGCTTACTCGTAGTCACCACAAAAAACAAAACACACCGCAACAATTAATTACACAGTTAACCCTAATCTGCCCTAATCGTATACATTATAAACTATAACATGTAACGGACAACAAATGAAAACGTTGATGATACGCACGTGCGCGTATGCATTCTATGTAACAATAATGGGGTGGGTAGCTACATTGTAATAATTAGATACTTATTTTTACCTTTATTTCAATAATAATTTAAAACATTCTACAATACAAACAATAAAACAAAACAAACGTATTCCTAACTCAATTTGAGGTTATGACGCTATCTACCGAGATGATCTCTAAGCAAATCAACTAGCAATTTATCTGGTAGATGCAGTACTATATAATGATGCAAAAAATCTACACATAATATTATTAACGGTTTCCTGTAACATAGCGATATTGGAGCATTCCAATTATCTATAAATGCCAATGAAATGTTCCAAAGTTTTTGCTTACCTCCGTAGTCCACTACAAAAACTAAACACCCCGCAACAATTAATTACAAGTGTTTAACCCTAATCTGCCCTAATGTATACTATTATAAAACTATAACATGTAACGGACAAAAAATGAAAACACGTTGATGATACGCACGTGAGCGTATGCATTCTAATGTACCTAATCCATAGACGCATAAACAATACTAAATCATAAGACCACCGCCAACGTAATGAATAGAGGTGTTGTGTTGACGTTCGCACTTACAAATATTCAAATAATATAATACAAACGCAGAATATATTAATAGAAAAGTTACAGCGCTAAATTTAGATACTAATTAAATAATATTAGATATATATTATCTCTAATTTATTTTAAATATCATTTTAAAAGGTATAGCTACTTAATATGTATGCAATATTTTACCATTTTATATTATTCGTCCTACGCCAAATATGTACACAAAAGCAAAATTCAATCTTTTTTTTTTATATGAATAAATATTTAACAGAAATACAAAGCAAAATATTCTTGCAGAGTTATGAAAAAATAATTGGAGAAAACATTTTGCATAAATATAATTAATGCTACATAACATATATATTTTTTAAATGTTTTCCTAATATATTTTCCTATAATATATTTTATGCAAATTATATTAATATAATAATTTACAAAAAGATTTAAATATTTTTAAATATTTATAAAATATGAAATAAATATAGTTGGTCACTGGGGAATGGCGACTGGCCATACGTGAATTACAAAGTTTAACTAATAGTACAGACAACTCTAACAGGTAAAAATATCAAATACTCTTGTTTAAACCATTAACATTAGCTCAGTGTATAAAATTTTTATCTAAGTCGTAATAGAATTGCAGCATTTGGTATTTAACAACTAGATATCACCTGAATCCAATCTAGCTATTAATAATTTGTCAGTTATAACTAATAACAATAATTAAGTATTAAGTATCGCATCATTTCCTATTATTAACAGATGCTAATTGAAAAATATTTCTACACCTATTACAAACCCTAATACTTAACATTTCATTGCTCAAATTACACCGTAATGGGAACCTTCCCGCAATAATCTAAAGAATTTAAATCAAAGCGGTTATAAAAAGCTAAAACGTCATTAAACGCTGGCACGCGGATTTTTACTGCTCCTGATAAATTAACTTCACCACAGATCCGAGTCTGGGGCGCGAGATAAACGACTTTTACAATTCTCATGATAGGCGGCTGATTGTTCGCATATTCCTCGCCTCATACTTCCTTATTAATTTAATTAACAGCTTTTTTATATATTAAAACAATAATTGCCTGGAACGCTGAACGTATACTGTCGAACGCACGTCTAGCATAACAGGAAATCATTATTACAAACCTGGATGGCCATTAGATCACATAGCCGGGCTAATGTTCGCTGGTAATAATCTCTAAAGGTTTTTCCTAGATCGTGGACTTGTTTTGCCTTCTTATTATTATTGTGTGGTGATTTCAAGCTAATTACGTGTCCTCAAGTCGCTACACTGGCGCAGTTTGCATAGTCTGATTGTGCTGGAACACAATACATGGATACTGCAGAGTATGTGAGGATTTTGAAAGCTTTACCTGTCATAGTTTGCTTTAAACTTTCACTGCTAATTGCCAATTAATTAGCGTGCTGCATCGGCTAGCTTCAAATCGCAGCTTATTTATCGTTTTTGTTTCTTGTCGACGCATTTGTTACAGACTTGAGTAACTATGAATGCGTGCCGTAAGATTATATTCTATAATTGTTGCGTAAACTAATTGGTAATCAAAAAGAAAGAAATGATATTTATATATTTACTCACGACTTCTAGTTTTGTTGTGATGCAACAAATTTGTCAACTACAAGATCTACATCAAAAACATTCATTCATCGACATAGGTTATAACCAGAGTGGTCAACTTTTGTCTGCGCACAGTAAAAACTTTCTCTTAATAATGCAGTAATAATCCTGTTTTATGTTACAGTATTATTACTGTAAGGAAATTTTTACAGGAAAATTACTGAAGCTTTATAGTTTCTCAGCAAATAAGCAAACAATGAATGTAAAAGTAAAAAAACATTGATGTAAATTTCGGACGGCGTTTAAATATATCAGAAATGATCATTAAATATATCGTTTCTCTCTCATCTGTAAAATTACAGTAGTTTTCCTGGCGGGCAATTACCAGACAATACTACCACTGTAATTTTTTTTTTTACTGTGCGGGCCAGATCAGTACTAAGCTTCATATATGTAAGATTAATGTTTAATACAAGTATGCAGTACAGTTTCGGGAAAGAGCAAAATTATTTATTTATTTAATTATAAATATTATATACATATTCGGCCAGTGAACATTTATAATCGGGGAATAAACCTATGCATAAAAATTCGCCTTAGTTGCCAAACGCATTGCAGTGAGGAAGAGAAACCACATCCACCGCCCTTCTTCAATCCTGGCCGCAGTCTTTTCCAATACTACAAACGTTGATCACTAATATAGCGGCATTGATGATGTAGGTTTTGCTGCTATCAGCTTTGTGTCTTCTCACTTCAGCCTTTTATTTATTTCTTTTTCATTTAAAATATTCATAATCTTTTTGACTATTTTATTTTGTTTATTTTTTCCTAATTTTTTATTTTGATTCTTTTCGCTTCAATGTTAATTTACACATGCGAATAAACATGTACTTTCTACTTATTTATTATTTACTGTAATTTTTTCTGCAATCATCTTCGGTTTTATAGAAACTTCCTCTGTCATTTTACTACAAAAATAAGAAAATTAGAATAAGATTTTAAGATAGTAGAACAAATGAATATTTAAAACAATTTTAGGTTAGTTGTAAAAAGCAGAATTATTCACTTCTCAATGATCATCTTGTTTTAAAAAATATTTGTAATAATAACATTATCAGTTTCTTACCTTGTATTGGGTAGAATATTAATAACACAAGTAGAAAGGTTAACTAACTATCTACTCAATGCATAACAGAAAAGTTCATTCAACAGTTAATAGTATATTAAAGTACGAGTTTCATAAGGCATGATTTTGTCGCACGAGTTCAAGTTAAGAAAACGAGCCGCAGGCGAGTTTTCTAATGAACGATGTGCGACAAAAAGCCTTATGAAACGAGTCTCTTTATTTACTATTTTTTCTATTTTGCATTATAAATTGATTAATAAATACTTAAAAAAAATCTCATTAAAAATGTTTGAGTTTTATTTTTTATATGAAGTTGGTCACATTGACATAACGATTGACATTTGACGAATTCAAAATTTCAAATTCGGCTATTTTAAATTGTTTAAACAATATATTCATAATATAGTCTTCTGTAAACTGTAAAAAATGAAGTGATACTGAGAACAAATTTATCTTGTACGCACACACAACTACGTGAAATTGCGGATAACGCCGTCATAAATTTATTACGAAAAAAATAAAAAGCAGTATATGAAAAATGCTACATCAATTTGAACTATGGGCTGTACAAGACAATTAGTCAACAACAACATCTGAAAACATTTTTATTGCCATATTTTGAATTACAAGGTAAAAAATAAGAGATCTTCTACCTTATGGTCTATGTATTCCATGCTTCGTTCTTGCTTTTCCATTTATAAAAATACAAGACATATCAAAATATATTAAATTACAAGCCTATTTAAAACGATTCTCTGAGGGATACGAGGCTAAAAAATCTAAAAATTTTATGCATTGAAGTATATTAATAAATTTATAGAAGAAGGTTCTGACGCATTGTATTAGCAATAAAGGTACGATATTATTTGCAAATGTAATTTTTTAATGTAATGGATTTAATTTAGATCGTTTTAATAATGGGTTTACAACAGGTTGCCTGTAGACGAGATGAATTAACAAATATGTCCATCACATGATTTAGAATTTAAGAGTGATATTATTTGGTGACAGTACCTAAAACAAAAAATAATATCGTAAGAGTTTTTTGCAATTACGGATGAAAGATGGATTACTTTAATTAAAAATATGTGTCGCCCTGCGACCAAAAAATTAATCATTCAGATTCCTTCCTTACATATCGCAATGGTTATTGTATATGGTGCCCGATTGGAATTAATACGATTGGCAAAATGCCTAAATTAATAGCTAATTTTCTAAAATTGCCCAATTCAGAGCTTTATACTGGACATTGCTTCAGACTTCTAGTCTAAGATACTTAGCAGACGCAGGCAGTGATTTGCTGACTATAAAAACGTCATGGTGGATGGAAGTCATCTGCGGTAGCATGAGGGTTACATCGAAACATCTATGAAAAGTAAGGTGAGCTGTAGCGCAACAACTTATAAAGGGCCAAGTAACCATCTGCGTCATTCTAGAGTTCAATATATCGAATGATTCTCAATCACAAGAGACCTACCATTGAAAGCCAATAAATAATTACTCAGCAAAACTTTGTTACGAAGAATTTGCCTGCCATAACAATACATGCTCAAAGATACTGTGGTTCGTCAGTGGTAAATGTATAAGGTAATTCCACGTTTCATAACAATAACAATGTTAAACTAAATTTTGTGTAAGATTTTGGATTAAAGTAATTTACAATTTTACAGGGGCGATTAAACGTCCAATTTTTGCTTTCTGTCATAATGTATTCAATAAGCCAACCTTATGAAATGAGAAAAAGGCGTAATCACAATGAAGCACTTTTCGATACGCAAAAGCGTGTTACAATTGCGTTTTTATGAACGCAAAATTAGAAAATTGATTTTATGCAACACACAATAGATATGCGTGGCCAATATAAAATATTTGGATACAAAAAGTAATGTTTAATATTAATAAGTATTTTACTTAAGTTCAAGCAAAAATTTATTGTAGAAACTAAAACATTATTTTATTCATTCTGATCATATTTTTTTCTTTTATTTAAAGCAACATTTTTCTACAACATTATTTCACAAATAAACACAATTATCAACCCTATACCCTTAAAATGGTCCATCAATAAACCCACGTTATTTCCTTTTTATGCATCAAATGAAAATCTTAATTACCAACAGTTCTGACTACCAAAAATTAGTGAACCAGAAGGTGCCTTCCGTCACCCCCATTGGGAAGCGATTTGTGGAGTAAGTCCAACTTCCCCCCACCTTAATGTTCGCATATGCCCCTCATGTCAGATAATATGAAATTTGTCTCGTCTTTGATGCAATTATATGAATATAAGTCCAAAATGCATCATCATGAGTTTCATTGGGCGCCACCCAGTGAGAACAAGTTTATCATCTTTTACCGTGAATTAACGTTGTATTGGTTGAAACATTCAACGTTGAATGTTATAAGTAAACGTATTATATAAACAACTTTTTAACTATACGTTGAAGAAACGTATATATTAATAAGAAATGTAACGGATAGTTTAAATTTAACTAAAATAACACGTTCTAATTGCATCGTTTATTTCTAGGTTATAAAACAACGTATACAATATGAGAAATTATTAACTGAAATGTTGTAATGCATAGTTTAAATATAACTAAAATAAAACGTTGTAGTTACACCGTTTTACTTCTACGTGAAAGACAACGTTGAAAAATGAAAATTATTAACTGAACGTAACGCATATTTCAAGTACAACTAAAATAAAACGTAGTTTTCACCATTACTCTACGTTTAAAAGCAACGTTGAAATATGAAAACCATTTAACCTGCAAAATCAGCGCATAAGTATAAGTATAGTTAAAATAAAATGGTGTTAAGATTTGTTTGTTTAAGATAAGATGTGCTTTTGCCATGAAATGAATACAAAATGTATTTAACAAATAGGTAACAAAATTATTGTATTAAAACTGCACTAATGATGAATGTATCATCCTCCTCCCCATTTCAAATAAACTCTTCCACCCCTGTTGCGCCATCTGCAACGTTGCACGGTGCCACATTGCAGTATGCTTGCAGGTCACATGTTTACCACGCTAGTCGAGTATTAGAACTTTTTCTTTATCTTTATAACAAAGTTTTATATTAATATGTGGATACGCAACAATCAGTATATTTAACTAAACGGTGAGGTAGCTAGGTACCCCATCAATTAAGTCTATCCAGGTTATATTTGCATATACGATGCACATTGCACGTATAATTATGTATATGTATATACACAATTGGCAAAACAGCATAGTAGCCATCTTAAAATAAGAACACTATTGTCAGAAAATTTAACTATACCTATTCTAAAATTTGTTCTTGAGGAACCTGGTTTCTTAGTATACACCACCTTCTTACTTTATTTTCAAATATATAGGTTAGCGAATGCTGATGGTTCTAAAATCTGGATTCTTGTGTAAAAGAAATTATTCTAATTACTGTTACATGACGTCGTTGCAGTGAAGCATAACTGGAAGGGAAGGAACACTTAGTTTTACAAAAAACGGGAACCAGAGATAATACGGAAACTATAGTAACAATATACAGTTGAGTATTAAATACTTTCATTCGTTTGTAATACAAAAATCTAGGAAACCAATCAAAGTAACACATTAACTTATATAATATAATCCTAAAATTTACAGCCTGTAGTCCTTGGTGTTACTTATGATACCTATTGTTTGAGTCTATCCATTTAAAAGTTACAATTAACAATACATACATACAGCAGAAAAGTCGCAGTGAAGGACATGGTTGAAAATATCGACCAATGGGGCTGTTTGGGTAAAGAGACCTGGATGTTGGCAGAAAAAGGGAAAATGTATAATATCTATAAATGAATGACCTCGTTACTTTCTTAGTTTTTGGTAAAGAATTCTTATTATCTTTTTATTAATTATTATTGTTATTACTGCATTGTATTTAATATTTAGTAGGTAATTACATTTTTAGTTTTTTGAAGAAAGCATTTATGTTTCATTGAAGAGCTTATCCTGAGTTCAAATACTATGATGTGATCATTGAATGATTTAATTAAAATAAAATTTAATTTAGTATTGGACATTATGACTTTTAATCTATAACCAATTTTTTCATTATCACCAACATAAAACGCACTGTAAATATAAGTAACATATATGTCTACATCTGGAACTTTGGTAAGTGTTGTCAGTTTTCTATAACGCAGCGTCTTAGAGCGCATGAATGCAACCGAACCTGAATATTTAACCTATAATTTATAAAGCTGTTGAATTTTCATACATTCGGCACCTCACTAAATTACGCAGATGTGACGTTACTACTAACGTGGTTATATAAGGTTGATATAGAAATTTTATTAAACCTTCGTTAGTGTCGGTGTAGTTTGCCCATACCTCAGTTAAGTAGAAAACATACTGGGGTATGGCATACTCCACCACACTAACGAAGGGTTAACGTTGAAGTTACGTTACCCTGTAACCGATTTTTACGGTTTTTACAGAGATGGGTTTTATAAACGTTAAAATACACCTTGTGCTAAACGTTTTCTATTTAACGATATTTTTATATTAAAAATTAAACGTTAAAATAACAATTAGCATAAGGACGTGAAAATAACGCATTAATAAGTACTTTTTGTCAACGTATTTTTGTTCGGGACATAGATATGTCGCTTCGACGTTGTTTATAAACGTTACGAAACGTTCGGTTACACGTTAAGAACAACGTTTTCGTAACGTTTATGCTCTTATTGGGTACTTTTCGGTCAAGTAATAGTGACATTTCAAACATCAATAGGTAGTAAGTCAGTCACCACTCCCCGTAGTAACAAAAATTCGACGCTTAACCTGAAAAAAAATAGAGGGCTCGCCCCATTATCCTCAGTTATGGTTTAAATCTTTATTTCTTTATGTATTGATTGAAAAATATTTATAACATCGTGGTATAACAGTTTAAAAATACTGCTGTGGCAGGCATCCGTTTTTCGCGAGTGTATTTTAAGTTGCATAGATTTTGTCATGATTTTCCGTTCTGCTTAATCAATTTACCGAGAGATATATTTTAACAAATTCTAGATTTTAATTTTGAGTTTATTATTTGATTTAATTTAATTGAGTGTTAAGTTTTTTTTAAATTAATTCCTCTCATATAAGAATGTCTAGCGTTTGCTAGTGTAGGTTAAATGCTCAGTTATATCTAGATTTTTCGGATGATTTGTGACGTTTGCCGCTTGTTCGTATTGTTAGACTGCGCCTGTAGATTTTTGTCAGGGAGTTTCTTGGTCGACTGTATAGCGTGAGTAGATGTATTTTTGTAAGTCAATTGTTGCCATTTGTAATCCATTTTGATTATAGTAAATTTCGTTTCGTTCTTCAAAAATTTTGTCCATCAAGGAATTCATTTAGTAAATAATTGTTAATATATTGACGTGTACCATTGTAGATATAATAATCATTTATTATTTTTGGTGCGGAACGATATTTTTAGTTGTAATTTTTCTCATTTTAGTTTAAACAGTTTAATTTTTCGCGTTTTTATTTTGCTGATTCATTTTTATTTATCTATCAACTCCTCGCTTGGGTGAGTAGAAGCATTGTGCTTGCTTTTAGTTTTCTCATTTGTTTATTTACTAGAAAATTGTCCACGCTTAATTAATTTATTTTAATTTGTTGAAACCACTGTTGATTGAATTAGGTACTATTTGGTTTATCTTTCCTGAACAACCAAACTTTTGCTTTGTATAGGGAAATAGCATTGTCCTTATTGTAATTTAGAATCAAGTGCAGTTTTAATTTTTTGCCAGAACCTTCAGTTCACGGTTTTTTTTTCTGCACTTTTGTAATTTTACCCATTTTATAAAATAAATTTGATTGTTAATTCATCATCTTTGGGTTGAAAATTCTGTTCTTTATTTTAAATTAAACCTTTTTCAATTTTAGCGTAATTAAGAGAGTCCATGATTTCATTCACACTTTTATTTCTTTTCGTGGTTAGTGATTCAAGTTGTTGCATTCGTGAGGGAACTTCTGAGATTAATTGTTCTTTTGCGTTCAATTCTAAAATTTTTCGTTTGAGCTAGCTTATTTAATTTCTCTTTTCATTTAAAAAAATTCATTTGGAATTTCAATTAGATTCAAATCTGTAGTTACACAGCTGTAGTAAAGAGTGAGGTTGTATATGGATATCGAAAAATTTTGTTTAAAAATATTAATTTCCCATCTCGAAGACAGCTGAAAGCCAATACGCAATACACTTTAATGTCAATTTTAAGTTAGACGAACATGAAATATGTTGTTTTAAAACACGTAAAATAATATATAACAAATTATCCACACAAAGTATCATTGGCTCGCACATTAAAAAATTTGACATAAACTTTATGTTGATTCTACAAGCGATTTTTTATTGAATTACTGAATAGCGTATTTGGTTTCAACAAAGTAATATAGCAATAAACGTTTGTTTAAACCAATACATATACAGTTTTTTTTGAGTGCAGCATACTAATTTCTAGATCCGAAGTGATAATGTAACATCCTGATTATAGATGGACTAGTTCAATTCTAAAAGTGACAGTTCCATAGGTAAACTTTCATGAACTTTGCTCCTATATTTAGAAGATTTATACACACATTTTTATTATGAAAAGATTAGAATGTACGTTTTACATATTAATTAAAAAAAATACATGAAAGACATTCATAATTCTTCCGACGGCCTTACATAGAGGGAATTATAAATACGTAAAGATATGAAGCAGAGGCTATCGTACGGGATTTGTCAGAAAACCGTGAAACAAAAACTTCACAAGTAACATTATCTTTATTTACATATAGCACTTATAAATGTATGTGGGATGAAATTAATGCTGTGAAAAAATATTACATTGAATGAACCATTAAGTTATTTATGGTATTGTTGTGTCATATCTTGTTACAATAATGTATGTTTACCTAATGTTATCCTAAGTCTTGCTCGGTACTCCTTCTCAAATTTTAAAGATGATACTTTGGTTTTATGTAAAGCATTTGAACAAAAAATTTTAAAATAAGAATAGTCAGCTTCGAATCTAATAATTTATTGTTAAGGTATATATTGATTGCTTCAACATTAAGGATGTATTTTTGTTGTGCGTGTCGGCATTCGTCCATATTCAGCCGCTTACATATTTTATTGAAAAAATTTGAATTCCACGTCAATCATGATTATTATAGTTTTCCACGTAATATCTATAAGTTGAATAAGCGTCCATTTCGATCGACGCTAATGTATGTACAAAGAGAGCTGTCCATATTTTATGATGGATATAGCGAAAACTTGGCGAATCCGCGCTGCCCACAAGCTATCGCTTTCGTTTTTATCTCGATAACGCCTGTTCTTGCGTTGGCACACGTGGTTCACACTCCTGGTATACTCGCACAGTCGATTTCGTATATGAAGCACCGTATAAATCTTTTTGATTGATTGCGCATGGTACGGATCGATAGTAATTTGGGTTTAATTTTATATCGAATTGCGTATGAACATTGGGTCACACGTACAAATGCGAATATTAGATGTGCTGACACCGATACAACATTGG
This sequence comes from Protaetia brevitarsis, assembly GCA_004143645.1. Classification (NCBI taxonomy): domain Eukaryota; kingdom Metazoa; phylum Arthropoda; class Insecta; order Coleoptera; family Scarabaeidae; genus Protaetia; species Protaetia brevitarsis. The sequence continues at coordinate 1,136,385 of RXPK01000157.1, forward strand.
TATTAAGTATGATGTTCGTTACTTAACTTGTAAAAGAATTCAGGTAAAAATTTAAATGAACATAAGAAGTATAAATTTAAAAGTAAATGCCGTAAGAAAACGTTGAATATACAAAATAAAAAAAAACATATATATTTTGCTCGGTTGAATAAACGTGTGCTAAATTATATGTACCAATAGAGATTTTTTTCTATTAGTAGGTTATACCTACAGAGAATTTTTAAACTATGGGCAATTCTGCATGTAATCATTAGCTAATTGTAATTAAGAATAAAAAACTTTCTTGTATCTTGTTAGAGCCATCTCTTAGCGACCTATTGAACTCTTAAATTGAGCTTATGTTCTGTATCACGTTTTTTAGAATGGCCTCCTAATTTCCTATTTTTGTTTTTGATTAAAACATCGTAAGGATTTCTAATTTTCGTATAATTAATTTAGTTTCGCATAAAGAAAATATATTTACTGTCTCAGTGGCAGATAGGCAAATAGTATCTTAAGGTTTACCTGAACACGCTAAATTAAAAACACGAATAATTTGGGTTGCTATACTCTACAGAATGAGCATCTATGTCTTCTGCTAAAATACGTTGAAAAAGCATTGGTTTCGTTTTAGTCATGTTATTTCTTTTTTTTTCTATGTATAGTCAGATATCGATAAGAAATTTTTATTAAAGGCTTGTTAGCCTAAAAGTAATGTAATGTTATTAAATAGCTAAATAGCAAAAATATTTTGTATTTTAAAATGTAAAAATAAATAGATACTTTAACTATTCCGATTTATTTTTTTCGAAATTAAATAAAGCAAAGATAAACATTTCAAATAGTATATATAGACAAAAATACTCCAAAACTGCATAGTAAATGCAGCAACTTCCCTAGACCTTCAAAAACGCACTAAAATACGTACTTTTCAATACGTACGTAACACAGCACTTTTGATTGTTTCGGCAGATAGTAAATGGAAATGATAAAAATTAAATGTTTAGGCTGTTGTGCGATATCTGGTGCTTTTTGATAGGTAAATCAGCTGTTATGAGAGAAAGCTCCACGCTATGGCGTTCGTGGGAAAGTTTAACATAAAGAGTTATATAAGATAATTCAATGTGTGAAACTGCCAAGCGACATGCAGCGAAAGCATGCGAGACTGCAGAAGTCCCCGCAAGCTCTATTTAGTCCACTTTATTAATTATATATCAAATTGATTTGTCTTCAATTTTTAGAAAAATCAAACTACTTACTTCAAAGTTATAGGTGTTATCAGAAGACACAACTTCTTGTTAAAGCAATCCTTTAAACAGATGTGGTAAAATCCGTAGTGTAATTACAATATCTGTGTCAACCCAAAACTTTTTAAATAAAACAGAGCGAACGGCGCGACATTCAAAATTAAGATCAAATTTAATTATAAATCAAGACATAAAAATATCAAATTAGAAAAACAGTAAGCCTTGTGAACATAGATACATTTTGACTTGGAAACACAATTCATGTTTCGCTCAATCTGAGAAAATGTTTTGCTTTGCACAACTAACAATTTTGTAACTGGAATCTAACAGCATTATAATTCTTGTCTTCCACTCCGTTGCGCATGGATTGCATTATGGGATCAACTCAATGTAAGAGGATTTTTGATTCAAAATTTGCCATCGCTTAAACATTAAAGAAGAACTCAGTAGAGATCGTTTAAAATCGGAATAATAACGCCTCTTTATACTACATAATACCATCTGTTTGTTTGTTTCGTTCATAGAAAAAAAAACTATCATCATCATAAACGATTCAGTGTTCTGCTGATGATGATAGCTTGCATTAACGTACTCTTTTACTGATGTACAGCAAATGCAAATGAATTTATAAAAATAAAATTAAATGAAAGCCAGCGAAAAATAAAAAAGGGGAAGTCAATTACTCAGATTATTCTCACAATTAAACTAATCATGAAAAAAAATGTGGCGTTTAAAAATGTGACTTCTTAATTGCTTCAAAAATTGAAACTGATTCAAAAATAAAATAACAAATTGAATGACGTTAACAATGATTAATTTATTATTATAAAAAAGGGAAAAAAAAAACATTTATTAACAAATGCAGAAACAAAACATGAATTTAATGCGGGACAAAAATCAAAAATTTTCTATGTAAGTCCACAATTACCAAAAGGACAAATTCAAATCCTTTAACAAGCAAAAAGACAAATTGTTCTAGAAAAAATCTATTTCAAAAATCCACTTTTCAAAATTCAAAGAACTAATTAATTTAAACTGGACAAAACAAGTATATTTAAAAATTAAATTAACTACAAGCACAATCTTCTTTTCACCTAAACCGCAAGCTGATTAACTATTTTAAATTACAAAACAGAAACTAGAAAACGAAAAATAACTCTTAAATTAAAAAATAACTTCTAGACAAAATAAAACTATCGTACATCTAATCCACACAAAGAAAATACAACAGCAATTATTATATTAATGAGTTCCTAATGACGATTAAACGCAAAAAACAACAAATCTTTAAATAAAAATGAATACCAAAATTGTAGCAAGAAACTAAAATAAAATTACTCACGCCTCGTCTAATCTGGTAACTGAGCGCCTCTAAGGGATAACAGTCGCCTACTATATATCCATTAACTTGCGTGCACTCGCAACGCACAAACCAAAGAAATATCTAGAATATAAACTATCATATACAAAACTGAATATGTACAATGAATGAAAATTAATTATACACAACTGCACAATACATTAAATTTTAACAAACAATTCTATTAACAAAACCATGTCAAAATTAAATATGAAATTGTTGAAACTCTTCCTGACATTGTAAAGATAAATTGGCATGAACCAAAATACAAATTTGAATTTTCGAATCCGGGTGCCAGACCACAGTCGTCACGTCTAGTTTAGTGTAGTTTGTGGTGATGATTTCAATTGATTTCAACATGCAAAAGTATATGAGAATCAGTCATTCTTGTGCTTAGGACAAAAATCTTGTTAACCAGTTGATTGTAACGTGGAAAGGCTCTCTTATATATAGATTTCTTGTTTTCGAAAAGGTATAAATTCACGGAAGAATCAATAATATCAACGTATATGTCCTTATTTGAAAATTAATTTGTCATACCTATTAAGTATTTAAATAAGTTAAAAATGTTAACACTGACAAATAAATACATATTACAAATTATTTAAATAAATTCTCAAAAGTACTTAAAGGTAAAAGTGCATTATCTTATGATACCCCCATCTATTTTGCTCCTTATTGCGTCGTATACTGTGGAGTAATTAAAACCGATTCTATTTTTCTAATAAAGTAAGCATATAGTCATTTCCACAGAAATAATAGGACCCGATGAAAAAAAAAAAACAGCTTTACCTGGAAGAAATAGTTTAAACAACTACGTTTTCCCAGAAACGAAAAGACAAACATCTATATTACAAAATGCCAATAACGCGCATCTGTCCCAAGTGGGCAGCGGCCATAAACAAGTTCGCATTTCAACCCCCCTTTTTCGCTCGAACTGTTCACTGCACAGTGGTGAGCCTTTTGACTTTTTAATCAACGTTTCTGACGGGAAATTTTACAACCACTTTACCTCGCCATTCACCTATTGTTGCGAAGCGTGCAAGCGTCGCTTTGTGAAAATATTTACAAGGTTTAAGTTATTAAGGCTGACCGCATAGACGTCATTCACCTGTCAATGGTTATTTACGGCCGGGAACAAGATCGGGCCCACTGCGATTCGTGAGCGAACAGAGAGTAAAAGATCGGTGTGGAAATTCTGTCGCTCGAACGAGGACGTGGAAGCGGGTAGGGGGTAGGAGAAATACCTCGCGTACTGGGTGTTTGTTCCGGAAGGTTTCGCCGACTGAAAGATGTAAATATTTTGCCGTTCGCCTTACGAACTTTACGACCGGTAGGCCTTGTTTTGATGAAACAATAAAAAACAAAGCACGGTGCAGTTAAAGGCCGTAAAAAGATATATATAAGGGAGCTGCTTTTCCTTTTTCTATTTCAACAGCCATCAGGAAAGGTTTCTTACGTTCAAAGCTATATATGTATGTTTTAGGTTAAAGAAATTGTTCAGTAGAATTAAATAAATTTGTTGGAATCAGAAAATATACGATCGATTATGTTGTGAAGAAATACTTCTACTATACCAATCAAAACCAACATTTATTTAAAGAGAAATTTAACTCGAAACTTATCAACTTAAAAAAAAAAAATTAAAGCAAAGTTTCAAAGAATGAAGCGCGGTTTTCCAGTAAAAAACATTATTTACTTGTATTTAGTGATGGATTGCTACGACGCAAACTGCTATTTTGTAGCAGCTATTCAATATCAAAAGAAGCTGCTACTTTTTGTAGCAGTTTCCTGCTGTAGTAGACAAGTGCGAATGTTGTGAAAAACATGTACTATCTGTCTATTTAGTGTTTTAACCAACGTCACGATTTATTGTTTGTCCTAGAATCAAAATCGATACTCTTCGGAGTTCAAATTAAAAACCTTATAAACAGGATATCTTATGCGCGGTTTTTCAGTATTGGTTTAAATTCGATTTTGAGTTTGCGTTCGCATTTTACGTTTTTAAAATAATTGTTTGTGACATCTGATGTCACTCTGATATTAACGAATCTACTGGAATTTTCTGATGAAGACGCTATTAATTGAACATTTTGGGCGTGTTAGAAGACCAAGAATTAATCGTGGGCGTCCTACTAATTTTGAAATTTGGGATGAACACGATTTCTTTGTGAGATACTGTTTATAGAAAGATACCGTAATGCGAATGCTTAACCGTATTACTAATAGGTATAGTATTGTGTCGAATACTCATATGGTGCTTGAAAACGAAGGTTCCCAGTTTTGGCAAATGGTGCCGGATTACATTAGTCATTGTTTGATACATTCTTTTTATTCAAAATAACTTACCTACTGAAAACTTTACAGAAGGCTCTGTGCTCTAAAAAAGGAAACAATTTTTTCTTGCTAAATATACAAAAAAGCCGAAAAAAACGGGCGAGGAACAACTAATAATAAACCAAATACACAAACTAACGACGCTATAGGTTAGATTTGATTACTGACATGTGCCATGATTGAAACCGGAAACGATGCACTATTTTAAATAACAATACTTGAACAAAATAGTCAAATCAGAAGATTGTCTTTACTTGTATGACATATCAATGACGTTGCCCAGATAACAATTTAAGGTTTACACATGCTTTTTTTAAGGTTGTCCCGACAAGAGAAACAAGCTTGTCGGTAAGCTTGTCATGGACAGGGGTGTAAGCTTGCTGCAAGGTTATGACACGGTTGCTAGTTAACACAGGAAAAGGTTTTCCATAAGCTTGTCTGTAAAAGCATATGACAAGGTTAGAATGGGAAGGTTTTCATAAGTTTGTCTGTAAAAGCATATGACAAGGTTAGAATGATAAGGTTTTCATAAGCTTGTCTCTAAAAGCATATGACAAGGTTAGAATGACAATTTTGAGCCAAGTTTTAGAGAAAACCTGTACAAACCTTAATAAAAGCTTGCAACTATCAATACAAAATAGGAATTGGGTATTAATTTTTTCTTTTTCTTGGTTTTTAGGTCATAAAAATATGGAAATGTATACTAACAGCGACGTTTCGTTTTAATTTCAAACGATAAGCGAGTGAGGTGGAATCATTCCGGAAATACCTGAAGTCACCGTACCATGATATAATAACCTTGTCACAACGCTGTATTAACCTTTTACTGTTAAGCTTGTCTCGACAAGTGAAAGTTAAACAAGTGATAAGCTTGTCGTAAGCTTACATGTTATCTGGGTGGTTAAAACACTAAATAGACAGACTGTATATTCGTAGATAATAATATAATAATACTTTATTGCCGTGGTTTTCTAAGAAAACATTGACATTGTCAGTAGAAGTCAATTAATAAAACAAATATAAAAATACAAAATAAGCAGCTATATAAAATGAACACTAATGATGTTAATATGTCAAATTGTTATCGAAAATATTCCTCCACAGTGTAGGGTATGTGTGTGTCACTAGATATTTCTTAAATTCTCTTTTAAATTGAGTTTTTGAAGGGATTTTATATGTTCTGGCATTCGGTTGTATATAATAGTGGCTTGATAAGTAGGGTTAGATTCATAAAATTTGGTTTTATGAGCTGGAATACTTAAATTATGGCAGTCCTGTGTCGTCATACCGTTAAATATATCACAATTTTTAGCAAATTCGGTCTCATTATCTTTATAAAACATTAAGACTTCATAAATAAATAGACCAGCCGATGGCAAAATACCGAGGGCACCGAACAAAGAACGACACGAATCTTTGGGTGCAACTCCCATTATAACTCTAATTATCTTTTTTTGCGTCGCAAACAACTTCCTCGCAGCTGCAGTGGAACCCCAGAAAAAAAATACCACAACGAAGCCTAGATTCGACGTATGCATAATAGAATAATTTCAAAGAGTGTAGACTGACACTACTTCGCGGTGATCTAACAGCATATACTGCTAAGCAAAGTTTGTGGTGAAGGGAGACACAATGTTGTTCAAACTTAAGACGTCGGTCTACACTCAATCCCAGGAAATTAACACATTCACTTTCAGGTATACTTCTAAGTCAATGCGCACATAGATGCTTGAAGAGCCGCTACGAGTCACAGGAACAAAATGCAGTAGACCAGTTCAAAACACGTCTATTTGAGCAGGACCAATCCACCATGTTGCCCACGACGTTATTACATAGTACTGATGCTTCTGATACCGACGCACCAGTTACAATACAACTAATATCATCAGCATACTGGACCAACGAAGAACAAGACAGGTGAGCCCGAAGATCGTTCGTGTATACCAAAAATAATGACGGTCCCAAAACTGATCCCTGCGGAACACCGCAAGATACTTCAATTAAGGAAGGAATTCTTTCGTCGCAATCGTGTTAGCAGCTTCACCCGTGATTCTTACTTTGGTACAACTATCTGCCAAGTAGGACGAAAAAAGATTATGAGCTGTACCTCTCACACCCAAGGAATAGAGCTTATCCAGAAGTAATCTATGGTCTACCGCGTCAAAAGCACTTGACAAATCAAAATATATACCAGCTGCAACGTTCTTTTGTCTAAGGCTTCATACACCACACTTAAACACACTATATATTAGCACTACAGTGTGAGTTTCCGGCTATAAATCCGAACTGCGTGTTTGACAGTAAATGATTGCTGGTTAGAAAATTTATAAGGCGGGTGTTAATAACATTTTTATAGATTTTAGAAAAAAACTGAAGGCAATGAGATGGGTCTATAATTTCCTACTTAGAAAAATGAAATGCGTTCATTTAATCCTTTAAATGAACAACTGCACTCTTAGACAAAAAAAATAATTGAAAAACAAAATATTCCTCTCATTAAAAGTGCCAACTTTGAGCATAAATAATACTGTTCTGAAACAAAAAAAATTAAAATAGTTTAAAGAACTCTTTCTGTCAATGTATATAAGTAAGTTTTGAAGACTTTTTTATATTTTGAAAAATGTTAGAGACATCTTAACGAGCCTACATTATTAACCTACATTACCACCTTGTTAAATTAGGGGAAATCTATAAAAGTGTACGTTTTACAACAACAGCGGCCTCAAAATCGCCCCCTGCAGCGCACCATTGTCGCGTAACCGATTCGTTACGCACGCTTTTAACGAGTGTATATATATTTTGAAGAAATACACCAAAATGTCAAAACATCGTCCATCAAGGAGACGAAGTTAAAAGAGAAATTTGACCTATTGTTAGGCGAGACAATGTTAACACCGAGATAATAGCTTATTTTTGTTAAAAGCGGATATTTATCCCATTGTATCTATCGGTAGAGGAAAAATGCATTGTGTAGCATCATCAACCCTAAAGGGGCATTTCCGTGAATGTTGAATTTGACCTAAATATATATATTACAATATTATCTTGCAACAATGTATATGTGTTATATAATTGCCACACAGTTGTTATATAGTGAATTTTAACGAGTTAAGAGTATTTTAATTGAGACTACGTAATTATCCACCTATAGATTAGAGGGTATTTTCTGTTTTTTCCCGCGTATACTACATGAAATGTAAATTATCGTCAGCATGTACGGAAAAACATCAATTATTCGTTGTACGCAGGACGTATTTTCGCCTTACGTATTATCCTGCTATTGACGATATCGCAATTTATGTAGCGCTATTATTAGGTAGGTTAATAAAGACGAATGTATGCCGCTTACACGCATATCTATTCGTTAACGCACCTGTCTGTCACCGAAGAATTTATGGAATTTCGCTAATAGCGTTGAATAGAGTGATTAACATTGAAAACGATGTTAAAGAATGTCATTTTGAAACATTGAAACCATTTGTTAAGTCAGTTTAGGTATGTGTATAAATAATAACAAGGTTACATGATATACGAATAAATGTAAACGATTACAAGAAGGCAATGAACAGTAGTTGCTATTTTTTTAAAATATGTTGTCAAAAACTTCAACTACCTTTGACCTTCCCTGAACATTTCTTCTAAATTTTTCGTTTGATCGTAGCAAGCTCGCATTGTATTTGTATGGCACACAAAAGTATATACCTTGTAGAAACAAATTTTTGCAATAAACGTCAGAGTTTAATTATTTTTTGTATTCATTAAATACTATGCACTTTAAAACACTTCACCAGGGATTTTATTACACTGGGGGCATGCTTCGACAACAAAGGTGTCTGCTGAGATTTATCTCTATTAAATTGTAAGGAGGTAATCTTTTGTATTGTTTTGCTTACGAACCAGTGCAGTGTAGAAAGTGCAGCCTCAGCGAGCAAGGTGCTTGTAAGAAGAATACGGCACTCGAAACTAAAGAAAGCAAAGGCTGCTTTATTTATTCAGTGCGATTAGTATAGTGAGTTTATCGCCTTTACTATTATTTACTAATATGCTAATATTTCCATATAATTAATCATCAAATCAAACGGCTATTCTTTTTGCTCACTGTTATTTATTATCTTAGGTAATTTTTTGCCGAGAAATAGCAAATAATAGAATAAAAAAGCAATTATAAATTAAATAGCTGCAAATAATACACTGAGAAAAATTGTCCAAATAACTTATATATTTTTGGCATTTAAAGAATAAAATTGGATATATGGGCAATGCGGTCTATTTAATAAAAACTACTTAATATGGCCTCAATATTTCGTCATTTATTTAATGACTTCTTCAGGAAGAATTCTACAATATTATAAAAGGATATGAAGCAATAGTAATGAAAATTAAAAAAAATAATACTTACAAATTTAAATATAGATAATTAATTTGGCATTTTGAAACAATTATACTTTAGTTGCCGGAAATACAAAAAAATCTTTGTAAATACCACTTCATTTGGAATAACTAAATAGAAATCTCTAAACTTGCGTTTTAAAGATAAGCATAGTGTTCACTTGTCTTAAATATACTTGAATTCAATGCTACGCAACAACTCCCTTGATGCAAATAACTCTTACTATCTATGTATTTTTACTGGTTCTAAGTACATTTTTAATTATAGCAAGTTAGTGTTCCAGTGTTCCTGACAATTAATTTAATTATAGGGATGAAAAATATTTTTATATGCGCGTAACTTCGGGAGTTGAATGTATTCGCTCGGTTAAAGTCGTTAGATTCGACGTCGTGCGCGCCCTTGCCCTGCACACATTTGTGTAGTGTTGCCAACTTGGTAAATTTTCCACTAAATCTGATTAATTTTAGTAATAAATCTAGTTCATTGAATACGAAGACTAAATTACATGTACATATGTATTTATATATGTAAATAAATAAATAAAAATACAAACTAAAATAATAAAACAAATAAGAATATGATTAAGATTTTATAAAACACGGTTACAGTTTTATAGCTGTACAGTGGAACCTCGTCAACCTGGATCACTTGGGATCAGAGCTGATCCAGGCTAACGAAAATTCGGGTTACACGGACACTAGGGTTAAAAAAAATAAGACAGTAAGTACCTACCAAAAAATGACTTCATTTCGTAGATAAACAAATACACGTACAAAACAAACCGAACATTTATATTTTTATACTCATTTTAAACAATAAGGACAAAACTATTTGATACAACGCCCATTTCTAAAAAAAAAATATTCGTCAAAATTGATCCGGGTTATCTGGAGATCCGGGTTCACGGAGTCCTACTTAACGAGGTTCCACTGTATATTGTTGTAAATTATTAATATTTGACGACTAACTAATAAGTGTTGTATTAAATTCATATATAATAGACAAAATAAAATATACTTTGTGTAATAGGTTTTTAAAAGTAACATTGTGCGAATTATAATAAATCAAAAATTAAAAGGGGATTTATAGTAGAAAAATTGTTAATTACTTAAATATATAAAATTTTTTTTTTGCTTTTCTTAAAATACTTTATAAAGTAATTTCTTTAGTAATTCTAGTGATTTTCTGGTGGAATTATAATCCCGATCTAGTGAAATATGTCTTCTGTTAATTGGCAACACTACATTTGTGTATGTTTAGTACATACATCCATTATTTACTTCGCACCTTCCCAGCTATTGGCAGTTTTGTCTTTTATTGTTTAACCGTTGAATTATGTTAATGTTTGCTCTACACCTACAATGGAATTTATAGATGATTTATTAAAGAATTGGGGGCTCAAAGAATACGTTGGAGCTTTTAACAAAGAATTATAATAGATTCAACAAGAATTACTTATGACTACTGACTGTATATCTACAGATATTAAAAGTATTATTCCCCATAAGTATTCGACTTTATTGGCACTATTACAAGTATATTATATATCAGCACTGCGAGCCTAGGAGGCCCATGGCTTCATTAGTAATTTTCTTCCATCTGTTTCTATCCTTCGCTACTTCTTTCCATCTTGCTATCCTTAACGTGTTTATATCCTTTTCCACTTCTGTCCTCTACCTTCCCCTTGGTCTTCCTCTCCTCCTCTTTCCGCCAACTGTCCTTGCCATTATCATTTTTGGTATTCTTGACTCCAATATCCGTTCTATATGTCCCATCCATCTCAGCCTCTGCGCCTTCACCACTCCCATTATATTTGCTTCTCCATAAAGTTCATTCAATTCTTGATTTGTTCTTCTCACCCATATCTCTCCTTCCCTCTTCCCTCCAAATATTTTTCTCCAAACTTTCCGCTCCCACAACCAGCAGCCTTGCTTGCTCCGCCTTGTTTAGTGTCCAAGTCTCACACGCATACAAAACTACTGGCCTTATTACCGTTTTATATATCCTTATCTTCAGTTTCATTACAAGTATATTAAAGGCAAATAATAATTTGGCTAGTACGAACTGATTGCACACGTGCATGACAAAGCTGTATGTTAAAATCAAATGTCTCATTTTATTGGGACAAGTCAAATGTTAACTTACAATAGAGAAAATTATTTAGAAGAAGTATTATAGTTTACCAATTTTGTTGTAGCAAATGTCTCACCTATTAATAGCAATATTATTTAAATACTTGGTATAAATGAACGAAATGTTGTAAGAAATATTTTAACTCAGAAATCTTGTGTTATTCACACTAAATATTTAAAATGCATGTACTATATAATTTTTATCTGGGAGAACTGAATATTCACTTGTCTGCACTATTATTTTTTTCTCGGTGTAGATAGAATTTAATAATAGATGAAAAGAATATTATAGAACAACCATTTGGTAATATACCTTTTTATAATTGCGAAATTTTAGTAACCGCGCGCACAAATCTTTCAGTAAATTTTTTAAGTGAAATATTCTGGTTTATCTACCCTGAAAGCTATACTTATCTCTATTTAAAAATGTAATTGTATGTGTATGTCACTATGTACAGTTACTGGATTCCTCAATATATCACCCAGGATATTCGAAAGTATACTATCCGGTTCCGGTAAACATAGATTGTAACGATTCTGTTTACATTTTCACGAAGAGGTTTGCAAATATTACTATACAGTTAAGCAACAAAACGTAGCAAAGTAGAAGATGAAAATATGCTTCCCAAAATTATAGGTGGTGAAGTGACCAGAACCTTCATTTTACGATAACAATAAACGATCAATCATTCAAAACCAATGTGTGGTGTGGAATTTTATAAAGATAAAATAATTGGGCCTTTTGTTTTTCAAAATACTCTGAACTTTTTGCAAAATTAATTAGCTAATATTTTAGAATGAGATACCCTTAGATTAACAACAATAGATATGGTTCCAGCAGGACAGAGCACCATGATACAGTAGACACGATGCTAGGGTATACCTTGACAATATTTTTAATGGACGAGTCATACATATAAGTATTCTGCGATTTTTTGGTCGGCTGGATCTCCCGACTTAACCCCACTAGATTTTTTCTTGTGGGGTTATTTAAAAGGGAAGGTATATCAACAAGAGTCGTTTAGAAATGTAGACAATTTGGAACGGATAATGAAAGAAACTGTTCAAGATATCACCGCCGAGATATGTAGGAGTGTGTTACGAGAATTTTGTAAATGAACAATTACATCTATTGAACACGAAAGTGGATTCGTTGAGGCAGTTGCGAACTGAAGCTAACCGTTACTACTTCTGATGACAATAATAGTATTTGTAGTGTGAAAAATAAGTGTTCCTTATTAATTAATTACTTCATCACATATTATTCGTTAGCATACGTCAGTAAAGGGTAACAAATCAGCAATTAAGCGTTTGAAGTATGATATGACTGTTTAATTAAGATGAGATACAACGTGTTTTACAAGTAGGATTTACAAAATTTAATTTAAAATTAAAGTGCCAAAAAAAGTCCTATCAAACTTTTTCAGTTCGTGTACACCTGTACATTCGATGTCAAATGTGAATAGCTTAATATTATTGTTTTCGAAAGCAGAGATTTTTGTACAGAATAACTTTTTTTAAGTAGTAAAGTGGGGATACTGATGTATAACTGAGTGAAAATAATTTTGACAGTTGAGATTGAGATATTTGGAGATACCTATTACTTTGTAGAAATATCACAAATCGAAACTGCCAATCAGTATATAAAAGTCGGTAAAATATTTTTAAATGAGGCGTCATAAAACAAAACACCAATAGTTACAGTTCAGAACGGTGTTCCTTCTTTCTACTCTAAACTCATTATTACAGCCTTTCGAGTACGCGCAGACGTACAAATGGCCGTTTGCCACCTTCGACGGGATGATTAATATAATTAGGGAGTTAACGGCCGAAAATAAGCCACTAATTTAGGTTTTTCGAACGCTTCTCGCACGCTGGTGGTCCACTAATAGAGGTAGTCACTTCACAATTTCCCATTCCTCTGATCGTCCGATGAGCCGTTGAACTTCGAAAACGCGCCAATTATTACTAAATCTCCATAACTAAGAGGTCAAAGGTACGCCTGCACCTTACGATAAACAGCGTGCACGATTTAATTGATCTTAATAAACCGCTCTGGTATAACGGTAAGGTTAGCAAAGATTCCCTATCCTATAGGATCACATGATGGTCATTTCGGTGTGATCGATTGCTCAATTTGATATTCGCTCTATAGCACATGTTTAAATTCTCTGCTTGATATGTTGGTGCATTTGCCGTAAGAATGCGCTAATAAGTGCCGTAAAGAGGTTTTCATATTCCTAATTTGGTCTTAAGCGGCTCGTAATGACTGTAAAACCACACTAAGCACATCAGCTGATTTGCAGTGTTTAATAGCTCTATACTGATAGAAAATGTTCAAGCAAGATTTTAGTTCCAGGAAAGTTCCAGAAGTGTATTTCCTGTCGTTTCCATTTTCGCTAGATTTATAACCTTAATTTCTATAAGAAATACCTAATGCAATGTGAATTACATTCTGTTGGTTTACATTTTAGTTGTTTTATTTCTGCCCTCTGTATTGTGCCCTTGTGGTTAATGTAGCTTTTATATTAAATAAAAAATGTATATTATTTCAAGATTAGATTATATGTAAAGAGAATTGTTATATATGTTATTACTAGAGACCGGATTATATGCAAAGCGCATATATTTTATTTTTTGCATATCTTTAATTATAGTCTATATGTAGACGTATTACACTAATTCAAGTCCATTAGCGCTATTTAGTGATTGCATATATTGCATATTTAGGTATTTCTATGCATATTTTTACAAAAGTTGTATATATTGCATATTTAAGCTTTTTCTTATCCTTTCTATTAGTAAAATTCCTAGTAATTCCTAATGTAGATCGACAACTTACAATTCTCAGAACGATAAATCTTTTACATTGGTTTCTCTAATACTTTTTTTCCAAGAACTGCACGTGTTTAATTTCGCCTAGCAGAAGAGATGTGGTAAATACTTTTTATTATTATTAATTCCCAAATAAACTATTTATTCATTGAATATCTTTGAGCGAAACAACATGTAATTGTGTTACGTTTTTAAATAGTGTGCGTACATACAATGAGTATAGCGAACAAAATTTCTTTATGGATTAAGCCATATCCGAACTGGTAAAGGTGCGACAAAATATTTTGTCGAGCCTGCAGTAAACTGATAAGTTTAATTTTACTAAAAGCTTTACAATTGTTTTTATTTCTTTAACTTTTGATATAAAATGACAATTGTTGTTGTAGGTGTCTTCTGAGAGGAAATACCTGATTGATTAACACGCTAAAACTCCATCACATATTGGGAAATGTGAAAAACTAAAGCGATCCGCATGTGCGCAGCAATCTATATGTCAATGTATAGCATCAACTTCACGAAACTCAGAACAAGAAGAATATAATACGGATCTGTGTAACGCATTAATTTCGTCTAACATACCATTAGCAAGATTAAACAATGTTAATTAGAAGTCATTTCTGCAAAAATATTGCAAACATAATATACCTGACGAAAGTACCTTACGAAAAAATTATGTCATCTTATTACCAGCAAACAATAGCAGATATTCAACAATTGGTAGGGAATAATTTTATTTATATCATGGTAGATGAAAGTATGGATAAGGGTGGCCGTTATATTGCCCATTTGTTAATAGGAATTCTTCATGAAGATATTGTAGGTAAATCACATTTAATTTAATGTAAAGAACTTCAAAAAACAAATAATGTGACAATTGTCCAATTCGTTCAAGAAGGTTTAACAAATTTCTTTTTACCTGGAAGTATACCTTGTGAAAATTTTTTACTAATGTTGTCCGACGCTACGCCATACATGATAAAAGCCATGTACAATTTTAATTTTTTTTATAGTAACATTATTCACACTACTTGTTTAGCTCATGGGTTCAATGGTGTAGCCGAAGACATTAGGAATCAATTCCCTTTGATTAATGATTTAATTAGCAATGTCAAAAAAGTATTATTAAAAGCACCTTTACGAATCCAATTTTGTAAGGAGCGACTTCCCAGTGTTAAGTTGCCTCCTGAACCGATTATTACGAGATGGGGTACATGGTTAGAGGCTGCAATTTTTTTCGCCGATAATTTTGAAGGAATAAAAAATGTAATTTTTGAACTCACTGGTGACTGCATTGCTCTAGAAACCTGTAAAAAGATAGTAACATCAACAGGATTGCAACAAAATCTTTTGTATATTAAGTCAAATTATAGCTTTGTTTCAAGTTCCATTCGTAAACTAGAAAAGCAAGGGATGTCGCTCTCGGAATCAATTGAAATAGTAGAGGAATTTGATATGCTATGTAAAAAGGTTAAGGGTACAATAGGTAATTCTATATACGATAAATTTAAAAAAGTGATAAATAAAAATGCGGGGTATTTGAAATTGAAGAAAGTTAAGAAAATTTTGGAAGGTGAAACAGTAAACGATTTCAACTTTAATTTTAGTTTAGAATGTATTGCAAAGTTAAAATATGCACCAATTACATCTGTAGATGTTGAAAGAAGCTTTTCTATTTCGATACATATATATATATATATTTATGCAAATAAACTATATGACAAGAAAAGGATAAACTAAAGCATCTTGCATATGCACCAATTACATCTGTAGATGTTGAAAGAAACTTTTCTATTTCGAAACATATGTATTCTGATAGAAGACAAAACTTTCTTTTACACAATTTTGAAAAACATTTAATTATAAATTGTTTTAGAAATATTTGTGAAAAAAATTTGTGCAATAAAGTTAAGTTTCAAATTTCTGCTTTATTTATTTTATGTAAAAATTTTGCATAATTGTCGCAATTTTTTGCATATATGCCCCAAGTTTATGCATATTTCCTCAAAATCGATGCATATATATGTGCATATATTCCAGTTTTTTTTTTTGCATACTTCCTGGTCTCTAGTTATTACAATAACTACTGTACCCACTTATTACTGTATGAGTATCGTATTAACAATAAAATATGTTTGGGCATTACTGTATATGTTTTCCCCACTATTCAGAGTGAGAGTTTATTTTTATTAGTTTCATGAGCACGTTCGGAAACGTTTCAAGTAAGAATTGCTAAAGACAAATGTTGAAATCAACAAAAAATGTGTCGAAAAAATCGAGGAACGTTTTCAAGATGTTATAATTATTTTTTTTTTTTTGCTTTGTAGAAGCTGTCTGACATGAAGTCTTCGGAAACACTGTAGCTTGTGCTTTTTGTATTTAATTCTCCAATTTCTTGTTCGCTTTACATTCAAGCCTACTAGTGTCTGTTTTTTTATAACAATAAATTACTTGTATCCGTTAGGAAAAGTTGTGATTCCTCTGTTGTTGCTTTTTATGCATCAATTATTTCACTTAATTTCAATTACAAACTTATTAAATTCTCTTTTTCACATTTATTTACAAGTATGTGTAAGAAATTATTATAGGTAACAACACAACATACCTACCTGTGCATTTCAAATTGCATATAACCTCACCACAGGAGGGTAAAGTCATATAATTTGCCATTATAATTATTGCAAAAATATGCAAAACGCTCTTAATGTAATGTTGTAAAATGTTTAGCCTTTCCTAATGTATAATTATGCAAATACGGCAAACGTATTGAACTCACTGTTGATGTTAAAGGATGTATTTTATCGTATTATCTAGCTAAGTAAGGGTATAAGAAATGCACAATTAAAATGTTGATTTTGAATTGATATCAATTATAAAAATATCAGTTGCAAAAAATAAAGACTTTTATGTATTTATTTTGTGCAATTATCTTTTTTTATTACACTTACAAAAGCCCTCATTCGAGTGTGTTTATATAAGTATTTAGTTCACAGAACATTTAGGAATTTGAAAATTAGTGAGATTGTATTACTATGACGCTATAAGATCGTAGCAAATAAAATAAAATGCAAAGGAGAACTTAACAAAAAAAGTTTTACTCTGATTCTATCGACCTTAAATCCAAATAAAAAGTATCACAAATCACAGAAGAAGAAATAATAAATTTATTTCGAAACGTTAATAATTTCTGTATTTTTGAACTTACAAACATCCACATACCAAGAAGAATCAAATTTTAAATTTTTATTTATATATTCTGAATATAATTAAATGCATTTAAAATGGTTTTCGCATTACTTTTACTAAATAATTCAAGAAAAATTCAATTAAAACTATTTAATATTAGTTTTTTTAATTCGGGTATAGGGGTAATAAAATTTCAACACATTACAAACTGATTAACATCTAATTTATTCATGTTTCGGTTCCCATTTTTAGTCCTTTTCCAAAATCTATTACATATAAAATATTATTTATTTTTTTTTTAATAAAATTTAGAATTTATGTCAAAATATTCTTTTTAAATTAGACTACAAGTTATTAAAAATTAAAAAAAAGAAAAATGTAATAACTTGTAGTAAGTAGTTTAATTAAAAGAAAATATGTTGACATAAATTTTGTTAAAAAAAAAAAAAATAATGTTTTATATGAGATATAATAAGATTTTGAAAAAGGAGCACAAAATAGGAGTCGAAACGTAAATAAATTAATGTTCAACACTTTCTAATGTGTTGAAATTTTATTACCGTATACCCAAATAAAAAATTCATATTAAATTGAAGAGAATTAAAAAGGTTTCCTCACACAAGTTGCACTATTTATTAAAAACTATTGAGTTACTTATTATAGAATCAAAGCCTCAATAACTTTATTAATAGTCTTAATTTCTAAATCTACACACTCACCGAAATAAAGTTTGTGCATCAGCTGTTCCAAAGAGTTGTGTGTAATTGAATAAATAGCACTTACGGGAATAATTTCTCCACAATTTTTTCGCTTATTATGCTATTATATGATAAAAAAAAAACTATATATAGTTCTATATTCTTGACTTCAAAGAATGCCAAATGAAAAAAAAATAATACAATCTGCATAATAAAAGAATAAAATTTTACTAGAAAACGCTAAATGTTTGACATGAACCCTGCACTTCGCACATGATTAATTTTAAGCGACACAAGAGAGAGAATAGTTCATCTCTTTTTTGGGCTTCATTTGCTCCTTATCATGCTTCAAATAGCAGCAGGTATTTTTTTAAATTTTATTGTATTTATAGTGTTATTGAATAGTTACACAAGGAAAATTGACCCTAGATTATACTCTAGGAATAATGCAGCTTTAATAATACAATTTGATTGTAACCTTCGAAATATAATTTTTGATAATAACGAAATGATGAAAATATGTGAGTACATATGTTGTAAGGACAAACTAATAGTGCTGGTTAGCCCAAATATAGAAATCGATGCACTAATTGCGGTGTATCGAAAGATTATGGACAACGTGGTAAACTGCAAACTAGCCCTTATGAGCTTTTGCAATAAAAAAAATTACTATGTTAAGAATTCATCTAGAGTATTTGTATTTTATAAGTTGGCGCTAAATTCCTTCATACGCAGTTGGTAGTAAGTTAAGAGTAGAGTGTAATGGCGGAAAAATAGGTATTTATCCATTCATATCGCTTTAAAGTGGTTTTAATACAATAAATCATTTTGTCACGCGATGTTCTCGTTATATTTAAAGAATAAATAAAACTGGAAACCCGGTATTTATTAATATTTAGAATGTATATGGCTGTGGAGGTGGGTAAACCCATGGATGGAATCTGGCAACTGTTATTTTGAAATAATAGTTTAAATTCGGCAGTATAGTCACATAATACAATAGTAAATTGCGTGGCAACATACCAAAACTTATTTGGAATATGTGAAATTTTAGGTTTATAGCGTAACGTTTGTGTTCTTTCTTTACATCTACTAGATAACATATTTTATGCATACTCATGTCCAAATTGAGTTAAAGTGTAATGATAAGGAACACCTATAGTATAGCACTCAATAAATTGTATAAAAATATCGGCTTACCTACTAGTTTCGACTAAATAGCCATCTTGATTTTGGACATGGATTTTAACATGGCTCTGAAGATGCCCATTTAGCCGAAACTAGTAAGTCGATATTTTTTTTTACAATTTATGAAGTATTATGCCAGAAGATATTTTATTTTTTGTACCCACTAATTATATGTAATTTTAGTGGATAACTTGATACATACTGTCACCTATAATTCATGCTCTATAAAATGAATAATATACGCGTAATATATGATAAAATACTCCCAAAATGGTGTCCCTAATAGTCAAATTTAATTTTCCCGCCATTATTTTTAGTAAATTCAACGTAAAGGTATTAAAATAACTGTTAATGCAATACAAAATGGTAGGTAATTTAATAATTGCGGGCAATTTAAATTTGGCTATGTGCGGTTGCACATATTAAAAATAAACTATATGACAAGAAAAGGTTAAACTAAAGCATCTTGAATTATTTTTTGAGTGATCCACTAATTAATTAAAATGAATTACGTTTGACAGATATCTTTAACATTTTATTTATGAAAAGCTAAGTAATTACAAATCATCCTAACCTCGTGCTCCAGCTAAAGGTACAACTACGAGTACTATAATATGGACTCTATAACAATTGAAATGTTCCTAGTCTTACTAAATAATTTCCCTATGATTGTTATAATAACATCATATGGAGATTATTTAGTTAGAGTAGGAACATTATTAGATATCTTTCGACAGGATTAATCTTTGAAAAAATTCGCGCTGATCCAATATTTTTTTATAGTTGATTGTAATTTATTTATGCAATAATAATACTGCCACTTTCAATAGCCGAAACGTTGAATCAAAAAAAAAAGAAGTCGTCAGAAATAAAACTCAGTACATTTTCTTTCTTTTATCATATCTTTATTTTATAATTCCACTTATTATTAATAGTACAATATTTACACAACAATAATTTCACATTTTCATTTTATACATATATATTTTTATACATTATTATTCCGTTTTTTTTTTTTCTTTAATAACTGTTGAAATATAACACAACATCCACGCGCTAATGATTGATTTGCGAATCACCACGAGACCATAGAAGAAGAAATAACATACGATAAAAACTCAAAACTCATATTTACCGATAATTTTTTTCGAATTAATGCACTGAATTCGTATGTATTTATTCAGTTCTAGTAAGGAACAAAGTACTTTGTAACAATTAAAAACTATTTTAAATGATATAAAATGATTTAATAAAATTATGTTATTATTATTATTATTATTAATGAAATTGGTAATGAAGATTTTTATTTCTCTTTGAATATTTATTTATTTACAAATTGTTTTTTTTTTATTATTATGATTGAGTAATACTGCCATAAAATACTACATACTTTCTTCGTACAAAATATACCACGTACATTTACAATAATAGTATAATATATAACATTAGAATATAATTAATCATAATAAAAGTAGTAACCATTTTCTGTTTTTGTTGCACCTATTATACAATATTTAACATACAGGGTGTTATCTATTAATAAATTTTATTTAAAAGGAAGTATAATACATGGTAACATTACTTTTTATTCGGATAGTTTAAACAAATTTTTCGAACTAAAACAAAAATTATATTTATTTATACCAAACACCCTGTATATATCAATAAATTACCAATTTTTATATATAATATTCCTCCATCTATTTACAAAATATATATAAATTACACTTTTTTGTCCCTCTTTACATACAAGAAGACTTCTTTGGTAAACTACATCCATCCCCACCCACGCTAGGTTAACCCTATCATTGCGCATGACGTGAAACTGGACTTAATGTCGGCCCTTGCCTCGTCACCGTCGTCGCGTAAGGACTGAAACGATGCAAAGCCGTCGGAAACACCGCCTTCGGCAATCTTAACTCCGACGTTGAGGTGCTGATAGCGGTGGGACTTGGGGAGCCCGAAGAACTGGGCGTGGAAGAAGGCGGAGGTGGTGGTGGAGTCATCTGAGGCCGGTGCGGCGGTGGAGGCCCCAATAGACCCGGAGGAAGACCGGCGTGAATGGGTGATTGCCAAGAACTGCCACCTTGGCTCCAAAGTTGACTCGGCAAGCCCAAAGGCACTCCCGCCCTCTGGCCGAGGTAGACTTGTTGGGTGTGTGAGCCGGTGAGGAGTAGCGCGTGGAGGTCGCTGGGACTGTACGGGCTACCACCTGCCCGACCCCACATTTGGATGTGGGCGCGCGCTTTCTCCATCATCGCCGCTGAGAAGAGGGAATTGGCGTTGTTGTTTTCTGCATCCAGGGGATCGTTGGAGTATAGCCGTAGTGAGGAGCGGAGGAAGTGCTGATCCATGAATAGGCTGTCCATGGGCTCTCTGGAACAAGAAAAAAAGATATGGTTAATAATTGAAGAGCATTATTAACTATTAAAGTTTATGGTAAAAGTATTAAGCGAAGAAATAATAATAATATCATTTATTGGCATTATACAAATTATACCTATATACATATTAACTCATATATACCAAAAAGGCTAAATCAGGCGTAAGATGTTGTTTCTTTAACCTCCAATTGCTTATAACGTTCAGATTTTCACATTTTAATGTTGGCCAAACTTTTAATTTATGCAATTATAGTCATCCAATTTATACTTAATTTCATTTTTCGAAGACCCAAGCAATTTTAAACCAAAAGCAGACCAAAGGTAAAGTTCCTGTCGCTTTTAAAATCTAGAAGATGTTTGAGGATTTGCCCAACATTGATGTTCCTATTTACCAGGAAAAATTAGCCTCTTACACCAATTAAACCAATCAAATATTGACTGTTCTGCTTTAAATAAAGATTCTTTTTTTTAAATTATTTACCCTTTTTTCAATATTTTTTTTTTCTTCTAAATGTAGTGAAGTGTTCACGAAGTCTTTTCAGCATTTCCTCGTTAACGTCCTAATATTTAGTGAAAGTTTCAGGCTCAATAAGCACGATAAGGAATGATGATGAAGATATAAGGCAATAGGCAAAACTTGCTAAGCAATACGCCCCCTTCAGGCCATTAAAGGAACCTTTCAAATACGACATTAATTGTGTGATTTGTATTTGTTTGCATTAATTTGGAATAGTTTCGAATGGTTTTGTGCATTAGGCTTGTATTGTGCAATTGAGAATTATACTGTTTTCATTTCTTAGGCCCGTTTTACATTATACTTAAATTAGTATGAAATTTTGTATAAAATTTTATTTTGAATTTATAAAGAAATTTACCTGCATGTCATACATAAAAAAAATTACATCTGAAAATTGGTACAAAATATTTGAATATGTCTGTTTAAAGTAAAAAATTTAGTATGAAAAAAGTTATGAAATGGATTAATATTACCGTAAAATGGGTGACCAAGAAGTATTGCTGTTATGGCTATCATCTTTAAATGTAACTATGATAGCTAGTCCCGTAAAATATTATGTAAAAATTGGATAAGTATGTGACCTGAAGGAAGATGCATTCTAAATTTATTAAATTCGGGATTAAGGACTGACGGTCCATTGTCGAACGATTTGATGAACTTTGGCAATTTCCTCATTGTCTAGGTGATCTTGACGGACGTGGATAGACCTGCATCTGATAGATTTTACTTCTTCAATTATAAAGCCGCAAATAGTCTAGTAGTACTTAGACCTTCAGATGGTGATTATAAGCTTATTTTTAGTGTTCTACTAAAAACTTGATGAAGTTGCAGAGGAAAATGTTGAAATTTTGGTAAGGTGCAACGACCAAGTGGCAATAGGTCTGCTAATTTTGCAAGACAAGTTAGGGATGAAATAGAATTCTAAAAATATCTAAAAATAATATGTACCTATCTTTTTTTATAGATTATAAAACTGAGTATGTTCAACAAATTGTTATACAATCAATCAATTTTAACTTTATCTAGGGTAGTTTTGAATACTCAATCAACAATTCAACCTGCTGACATGATCACGACATTATTCTAAAATGGATGGTGATACAGCGATATACGATAGACAACAGTACTTCCTTATGCTTTGACTCAACTACAAACTACATCGTGTATTTTTGCGTTGTCTATGTCAACTAAGATTGAGCGATCTGTATAGTACGACAAACGCCGACCTATCCCACTGGACTTAACCAACAATTCACATATTGCGCACGCATATTTCGTTTGTAAAATTAATGAGAAAATAGAACAGGTTCTAACTATTTAGTACAATATTTCGTACGAAATTTACAAATAAATTTTTCTGTATGATACTCTTTGAAATATTTAATAGCAAATTTATATCAAAATTTCATACTAAATTAAGTATAATGTAAAACCGGCCTTAGATATTTTTAGTAAAGTTTTCGGAAGTAGTTTTTCTAATTTGCAAAAGAAGTAAGTCAAATTATTATTATTGTTGTGTACCTCAGTGTAATTCGTGGATTAAAAAAGATCCTAAAATTTCATTCCATTAATTTCCACAAGCGATCTGTGAATTTATTAAATTCGAGGCACGTATCGGTATTAAAGAAAAAATCGTTAGAAGAAAACTGCGGATACATAAATTGAAAATGGGTAAAAATCCAAGTCCTTACATGAAAAGTATGTTCATTATATTCGATTGAGGACAATTTTTTCAGTAAGTACTCATTGCTTGTATTAAACACACGCATAAATAAATAAATAAAACGGGTCTGTTCTACTCAAGAAATATATTTAAGCTGAACTCTTAACAATTTCTTTACAATCTAAGATAATTCATATTCTTTGTTAACAATATATAGAGCCCTCTTATATACTTATATGCAATAAATGTAATAACAATAAACCCCTTTACCATTGCACTATCCAACAATATTATCAATAATAATAAAAAAAAACAAATCGCACAACATAATTAACATACTTATATAACAGAATAAATGTAAATTGTAGAAGAAAAATAAAGCGATTAAGGAAAGGAATATACCCAACTCAAAAAAAGAACTCTGTATTTATCTACGTAAATACAATGGAGATTGCGGTAAATCATTTTTCATAAAATTTTTCCTAATCTTATCCTTCATGTCCTTTAAAGGTAATTCAACAGAGTAATTTTTTTTCCGAAAGCAAGGCATATTAGAGATTGGAACAGCTGCATATCTCTCTTAGCTGTTGCTTTACTGGATTTCCATGTGCATGCAACGTCAGTTGGGACAATATTTCCAATTTATTTAGAGGCAATCTATAGTCATACAATACTGTGAACAAGAAACATTCACTATTCATTTAAACCTTACTTTCCATAAGACAGCTGAAATTTGTTTGCTGTTGCCACCTTTTCATGTACATGTAATATTGTTTACACCAGCTTTTGTTACCATTTTATAACGCAATACAACATATGAGGATCGCTGATACACTTGATTAAGCACATGCATATAGTTATACTTTCTTCATTACTATTTAGCCGCCCACATAATATTACATGTCTAGCATTCAAAACCTCTTCACCTTCATATATCCTCCTACATTTAAGATTATCTTCCACATATGCAAAATATGTGCAACGTGGGAAAAATAAATATTATTCAAAAATACCTTAAAAACTTTCCGAAACATTTACTAAAACGCCCTATAAAATGACTATAAACAAAGATTTTATGTCTATTTGAGAGCTTCTGTAAGATACCGTTTTGGCGCTGCGATTTTAAATTTTTTTCCTATAGTTGCATCACAATATTGAACCGCATATATTAATAAACTAAGAAGATATCAGTCGCGGCCTGTGACAATATTGAGTGGTGGGGCCAATCTCCGGCCAACTTCCTCCTCCTTCCCCCACCCCCGTTTTTATGTATTAATTTTACTACTTTATTAAGTTTTGAATCAGTTTAATTCAGCTGGCCGTAATTTATTAGCTCGTTTATTGTTAACTAAAATAGTACTCTCACAAAAAATTTAATGCAGATAAATTTAGAAGACATCTTAAAATGAAAAATACATTAAGTTCTTATCAGGAATATTTATCTACTTAAATATAAATACTAACGTGTTTCCTTCGAACTTGCGTATATTTAGTCTTTAAACTGCACGTGTACGTGAGTCACTTGTTTTCCTAACTAAAGCAAAATTATTCAGGTGTTTTTGCGATTTTATATCGATGAAAATATAACATAACACAACACACAGCACATGAGTTATTTAAGCAAATTCTTCATGATATCACGCTTTCAATTCAAAATTCTCTTCATCTTTTTGTGGAACCCTTTATCGCTATTCGAAACACGATCTACAAAAGCTTAATATTGACCAAATTCATTGCACGATGACCTAACCGCAAAAAGATCTACAAATTACTTCACATTTTCTGGTCAACCCAGCATAGCAAAATACGCATCTTCTATCCAAAATACCCTACCCTGTAGAGCGCTAAATTACCACCTATCGCTCGATATTAGCATGACAAAGACCCGCTCGCCTCCGGGCCATTCCACATAATTAGCGGTGGTAGCAGCCGAGATCCAACGTTTATCTCGGAGGAGAGAAGGAGGAACCGAATGGACGCGGAGAAGTAAGATGCAAAACTGCCGCCGGCGACATCATAACATTTTCAGGTTGTTACTCGCGAAGCATACAGAAGAAGTAGACTACGACTTAGAATTAGGAGGTTCTAAAATACCCTATAAAATATGCTGGATGAGTTATGGAGATTTAATGGTTAGGAATGATGGTTAATGAGGGATGAAGAAATGTTGCTGGCAGGTATTATGTCATTTATTTTATGTATTTAGATAAAATTAATTAGTAAATTACTTAATAAGCTCAGAAACAACAAAGGCGGTAAGCGTATCTTCAAGTTATATAATCATATTTTTTTATATTTTAATGTTAAATTCCTTTGTGTTATGAAAACAGTTGGCATTACGCAATAGCGTGGCAGTTACTGTTACTGTTAAAATATCTAATCACTTAAAAAAAAGGTTTTTTACTCCGGCAAAAATCAACCTTCAGGGAAATGTGGATCTTGGCAAGGCTCCTTGTTTTTGTTGCTAACAAAAATTAATAAATAAATTGCTAGAAAATTCTTTTGACATTTTGTAATATTTCGAGAACGATTCTAGTTACCATATTGATCAGTTAGTTAGTAACCAAAATAGCAGGAAATAATCAATTAATTAATTCTCAAAAATCGATTTGGAATCAGTTTGTTGCATTTTTGTGATGTTTAGTATTATAAAATTGGAAAAGATAATTCGAAGCAGGAAATGGCAAATATTTTAAGAAGTAAATACGCGAAAAACAAACTGCAAAGAATGCCAAAGGTAAGAGTGCGTAAATATTTTGGAAAATACAAGTAAAATTGTTGCAAAAAAGGTACTATAATAATCATATACAAACCTTCTGTTTTCTGATGTTGAATTTTAAACTGCAAGAAACGTGAAAATGCAAAAAAGAAGAATTCTTCAGCATAAACAAGAAGGCGTTTTGAACATAAAAATTAAAAAAATCATGCAGTGCTAAGAGATTGACAACAAGAAAAGAAAACGAAATCCTTTTCTGAAAATGTTTTAGTTGCATTTTTCGCTGATTTATCAAAAAAAAAAAAAGGAAATTCTCAACTGAATAGAAAATATACTCAATCCTAAAAGCACAAATAAATGTGAAACGCGATATTGATATTTCAAGATATAGAAAATTTTGAACCCTCTTCCGAAAAGTATGTAGCTAAGAAATCAAAAATTTTTACAGAAAAAAATATTAAACCATTCTTAGAAATTGCTTCAAATGAGATATGCTTAGATATGAAGCCACTAAAACTTATGATTTTATTTAAATAGCAATTTTAATATTTTTTATTTTTAGCTCTAACTTGTACAATTGGTGTTTTGGGTGCTTGTTGCAAGAGTGAACTTCACAACATTAAAATTTTCAGATTAAAGATTTGGGATCGTCAATACTAGTTGATAGAAAAACTAAAAAACCAAGAGAGTTTGCAATCATGAGAGATTTTTATAATATTGTAATGGAATATAGCTCTAAGACCTGGTAGTATTCCTATTGATCATTTTTTCATTAATTTCCAAAAATAAATAAATAAATACACACGACAAGTAATTGGGATAAATAAACTGAGCAATTGCCTAAACAAATTGCCACATTTCTGAATCTAGGCAACCTACAAGGGTATTAGAAATTGGTCCATATTGTAAGGTATATTGAAGTTAGGTAAGTAGAATAAAATTCTTTTCATCCTTACAAGAAATTTCATTTACACTGGAACTAATTTCGGCGAATTGCCATCTTCAGCCAGAATCTACATTGATGTAAAATGAAAATAGTAAAATAATGAAAATAAATAGATAAAATATGTACTTACAGCCAAAAAGTTTAAACTTATAAAATCACATTAAGTAAAGTTATAAGATAATGAAACATTTTAATGGTAGAACAAAGTATTTTAAAATTAAGTTAATCTGATTAAAAAAAAATTATGTCAGAATAAATATAGATAGATAATTAAATGCAGAGAAGGGGGAGAGGGATATTAAAATTTGGATTCTAAATTATAATAAAAATGGGATAGAGAAAAGGTATTAGGGGAAAAAAGGAAGATTGAAAGATGTGTAAAGCTCTCGCCGGCCGAGGAGTAACAGAAAGAATTCAAACGAGAACATCGTATAAGCAAACAGGCAAACAAGTATATACAAACTTAAGAAAATCTAAAACGTTTAAATGAAAAAAATCAAGAATGCCCGGTAATACTTGATTATATGCAACTTAATGTACAAGTTAAGGAATATCTTTACATTTCCTGGCAGAAAAGACGCCGATCTTACGTTTGCGAGCCGACAGGGGTGTTTGGGAGGCATATAAAGGGAGCCAGAAGGGGGGAAGAACACGCGGCCGAAGATGAATAAGAGCGGGCGGGGCCAACGCGCGAAAACAATCAATAATATTGAGATGGAAGGATCTCGCGGTGAGCCGATAATGAGAGACCCGGGAGCCCCGCCTGTAGCCGCGGGCCGCCACCAGGGGTCCCTGCTAGCTGCCTGCCGCCCTAATTACAGGAATGGGCACCTATTATGTGTGTGCGAGTGTGATGATCCGGCTCTCCTCGGTTGTTGTCGGGAACGATGGAAATGAGTAGGAAAACAACGCACGCTTCGATGTGCGATGGATTGCGGGCGTATATACGGTGGAGTACGATGAAATCGTACCGGTAAAGTCGTACTTAAGAAGATAATGCTACGTTAAAACTTGTTACAAGTTGTCTCGTTTGATACGATTGAGACAGAATCAACATTTTTATCAAAAACACTGTTCGGTATTTGTATTTACGAAGAATAACCATAGAACACAGTACGCAAAGCAGATAATAAATAGACATTAATGCTGGAACTGTGCTTTTAGCCATTTGCATCATTTTGGACAAAGATACAAAGATAATGACAGCATTGCTTGGTTTTTAATCCATTCTTGCTGTATGTACAGTGCTGGTCTTAATTAATGTCTTCCCCTATGATGGAGAATAAGTAAAAAATGGTATTGTATGTAAATGATAATAAACTTCTATATATGGTTTCTAAGGAAGATTTATTCCTACGCAAACCGACAGAAGTGGAAACTGTCTATGACATCCAGTGTCCGTAGTTGTGATATTCTTTCCATCATATTCCATCATTGACATATTTTAGCAACTTATGTTGAAGAAAGTGATACTGAAAACTAATCTTAACCCAGTTACGGAAAGATGCACTGGCTGCTCTTCATTTTGCAGTGGAAGGCTGATTGGTGTCATAATGCCATAGCAGTAAATGGTGAATGCTATCTTGATATGTTAAACCATTTCTTTTTTAATCAAGTCAGACGGTATATATCCCATATCAAATCTCTTTATATTATATTTAAATGGCAAAATTCTGACATCAATTGGCCTGAAGGGAGAATATGAAAATAGGATTTGTGTTTTTTCATTGCCCGGTATATGCTCCTAAGTGTTAGTATTTGCGTTTGATATGCAGTGGTGCTCTTATAGTCTGTAGGGTTCTTGGTTTTCTGGAAACTGTGATTCTTTTTGATCCACCTACTTGCCAGTTTTGATTTTGAATCCTTGATTTCTGTATTGCTCTCCACCCATCCCAGTCCAAGATAAGATTTGAAGGGTTTGCCGGAAGAAAGTTGAAGAGTGTTTGTATTGTATTGCTGCTCATTTCAAAGATAGGGCTGGTGCTTTCGGCTGTTATTAGATGGAAAAGTCTGAAATGTCCAGGTATATCCTGGGTGCTTCTGTTTCTACCACATTTGAGTCTATATGTTCCATTCTTGTCTCCCTCTTAATGCAAATATCCAAGAGAGGCAGATTAATCACCTGCCCCTGCGTAGTCTTTGTGAATTAAATTAGGCAGGCATAGGGTAACATGGGTCTTACCACTGCAGTGTATAACCAGTACATCACGCGTGGTTTTAATCCTCACGCTTTTTTCCAATTGTTTTACGGGTTATTATTAATGCTCGTTCATAATTATTTGTCACCTGTTCAAGATTCCATGCTAGTTTTGAACGAAGAAGCAAGAATTGCACCTATTTATTATGAAAAGTTGGTGGTTTTAGGCCATACAGCTTTCTTTTTTTTTACAAAGAGATCTAGAGAATATAATTTTCTCAGAATTAATCTTTATGTTTTCATTCTACTATTGTTTTCAGAGTCTTTTGCACGAGTTCTGAAATAATACGTAAATAAATAAATTTTTGCCCCTATTAAGCTTGGGGACTGCAAGATTTTTAGAAACCCTTTATCATCATTCATAAAAGGTGCTGTCAAATGCTCCTGCTATACCCAAAAAAGCCACTAGTACAATATCGGTTGTTGATAGATGTTTCCACTCGTGATATGAAATGATGTCACATGATTTCCCTGACTGGTACGTACGTTGATTGGGATGTACAAGACTCTGCTCTATACAGGTTTCCCTTATGTACTTTTCTACCAGTATTACCATAACCTTAAGTATGAATGATGATAGAGTTAAGGGCCGGTATCGCTCAAGTTTAGGTATAAAAACAACTTTTGCCATATTCTATACCTTGGGTATGTATGCTAGAGATAAACTGGCTCTATATAGTCTGCATATAACAGTGTCGCTATTTATTTATTTATTTAGATTGTTGCAACGTCCACATGGAACATAAACAGTGTCATAAGAGAAAAATAGAAATACAATAAAAATGCGATATAGAATAAATAAATACAAATAATATAAAAAAAAAACTTTTAGATAAATAAAATTTGGACAAACAGTAACCATTCGTTGATGATTTAACTTTCTAGAAACTCGTTTATCGAGTAAAATACTTGATCTTCAATTTACTTTTAAATGATGGAAGAAGTATACTTTGCTTTCTGGGCAGTGGCATTTTATTAAATAATATTATGGTCTTATATCTCGGACTCATTTCATATAGTCTTGCGCGGTGTAAAACCATTAAAAACATTGAACTATTTTCTTCTGGTATGAAAGCTCAATCTGCAGCGCGCTGAGAAGAGCCGATTCCACATACGCGAAATAAAATGATCTTAAAGAGCATAACCCAACGCAATTCCGCAAAGACTCTAACACCACACAATACTGAAGAGAGCTGTGCCTCGACCGAAACGCAGTGCTTGCCGTATCTCAAGGATTGACCGATGGTCAAACCCAGGAAACAGTAGTTAGATAATGTATTCTTTTCCTTGTAGTAATACTGGGAGTATTCCATTGAGACTAGGCGGTTTGTAGGGTTTGAAAGAATTGATAGCTACCCATACTATTTTGTCATACATGTAATTACCCTCTTGGCTAGCGTCCAACAGTCTCTGTCCACTCTTTGAGGGTGCCTCACAGGTTTTTGCTATACGTACTGCTGTGGACGAACATCTTGTTTTCGCAAGAGTTTTTTTTTTTAAGTTGCATAGATTTTGTTCATGTTTACTCCGATCAGCCTTTGTCAATGTTTCGAGCGAATTTTCACAGATGTTTTATTTTTAAATAAGATTTAGTCATTGAATTGATTGTATGATTTATTTAGTTTAGTGTTCTGTTGTTTTAAATTTAATTTCATTCATTTAAATATTTTGCGTTCGCTGGTATAGTTTATGTTATTATGTTTTGTGATTTTGGTTAGATTTAGATTTTAGTTTTTTCCCCCTCATCATAATTTTAAAGAGTTAATTTTTGGTTTTCTAGTTTGCTGATTGGTTTTGTTTTATTTATCACCTCGGGTTGGGTGAATAGAAGCTTTGTGCTTGCTTTTAGTTTTCAATTTTGTAAATGTTTAGTGTTCCACGATTTTATTTTATTTTAATTTAAAACCACGTGGATTGTATTGAAAAAAAAAATATCTTCCTGAGCAAATTAATTTTTTGCTTTGATATAGGATTTAGCATTGTCCTATTCTTACTTAGAATCTATAGCAGTTTTTTTATTTAAGCCAAGACCCTTTGTCCACGGGTTTTTTTTCTGCAAAATTTTAATATTACTATAACTATTCTTGATTGTTATTTAACGTCTTTGGGTTAAAAATTCTGATCTTTTATTTTTATTTAAACCTTTACAATTTTTGGGGTAATTAAGAAAGTCAGATTTCTTTCACCCACATTTTACTTGTCGTGCTTAGATCCAAGTTTTAATTCCCGAGGGTAACTCTGAGGTTAATTGTTCTTTTGCGCAGTATCTGTAACTTTGCCTGTGGATTTTCTTATAGTGCCCATATGGGTAATCGGATCTTTCGTTAGAAATTTGTGAAGTCTTGTCCCTTTCGTTGAAGTTCTTAAAAATGTTTAAAATATTATTCAAAAATAGTGAGTATTTCAGAGAAGATTATTAGAGTAATTTCTTCTTTTTTTGTTCGTTTGAAAATGCAAAGACTTGTACCTACTTTAGAATTACTAGAAAAAGCTTCCATCCGCAGATGGCTCTGATATTAATTTACTTTCGAATCAAACCTCATACAAAAACAGATTTATTACCTTCTACCTTTTTTACGTTACCAACTTCGCACTGACCCTGTACTCACACACGACCGTGCCTTCGTGTCTTCTTCTCACTCACTCCCGTATCTTCGGATCGCTTGCGTTCAGTTCCTTTCCGCCCCGATGTGATGTGATAGAATTTAATTTACGTGTTTCAATCTGTTTCGCGGCACCGTCTGGTAGGCGTTGACGCTAGAAGCCGCTCTGTAATTTTAGACAATCGCTGTCTTCATGACGACGGCTTGATGATATAATGAACCCGACGTATTTTCTCACACCTCGATCAGGTAGACACCGCCGACTGTATAGTCGCGATCGACAAGAAAACTAGAGAGAATAAGTGTATATAGCATACGCGACGTCAGGGGCGAGGATAAAACAGTTTGGCGTCATAAAACACGACACCTACGCGATCTCGCGAAACGCCCTATAGATAAATGCGCGTATGTATATGTACCTGTTCATGGGCGTGTTCGAGGAATGATCGTTCGTCTCCGAGCGAATTTTACGCGCTGAGGTATGTTTCGTTTCCATGCACCGCACTGCGCATATACGTACATATATGCGTGATACGCTCGTTAAAGCGAAAAGCTTTGTTGCTCGGAGGACGGGCTGTAATTTGAGAGATTACCGTAAATTATACGTGCGGGTAATTGGATTTCTAACGACTCGCAGGACGAGGAAAAAAATCACGATGAAATAAAAAAAAATATATCCTAGAGGATTGAATGGAGATGCGCAAATCATTACCTAGACAATTCTGTTCTGGTTAATCCGTACAGGCATTGAAGACTTTCGTACTGTTAATTCATTTAAAAAAATCAGATTTTAAAGTGGTTTTTAGTTAGTGTTCTATTTATTTTTTTCAGCGGCTAAGAAAACCTCATGGAGAGCCATTATTGAGAGTTCCTCCATACAGGGTGTATCTAATAAAAAGGTACATTTTGGTTGGGTGTTAACTACACGACATATAAAGCACAAACCCATCGAAACCGGATTTCATCATTAAAGAATAAAAAAAAAGTAAAATTTAGAGCCAAAAATTCTTTAGTCCGGGCCTGATGCAAAAAGACGTCACGTTAAGCACCCGTTAAACGTGGTATTATGTATAAATACATTGCACTCATTTAGTATTATTCTTAATGGTATGCCGTAAATTCATTTAACGTCATTCTGAATAAATAAAGGCCCTTGTAAAAATAGCAAAACTGAGGCATTTTAAATTTCTTCTTTTTATAAAATAAACATTCCTTTTTTGTTAAGAGCATTCTACGTAAGTCTACAAAGTATTATCTTTAATATCCTGATAAGACGTTCGATTTTCACCGAATATGCGACTTCAGTAGTTAGAAAAAACGTAAATATTTTTCTTTTGCTTTGTCGAATCGAGAGTTAGTTGTTAATAAACGGTACCACATGAGTCTATGTTATTTCTTTTGGATGTATTTAATCATATAACGCAAAATGAATTGAATCGAATTACACAGAAATAAATGTAGATACAGAAAATTTGCAAACACGCCTTTTTACTATGATGTCGCCCGAAAATGAATCTATACATTCCCGCGCTTTTGCCGATGCATCAAGCTTCGATTTTCTTTATATGAAATCATGATGGTCCTGAAAAGGATCGTTTTTCGAGACGGGAAGAATTTAAATAAAATGTTCGAAGTGGCTTGCACTTCAAGCGGCGATCCACACAAAACTAACAGCGGTAATGGCTGAATGATAGTGGTTTATGGGGGTATACTCGGGACAGCATTTTGGTTGGGCACAGGTGCGGCTCTAGCCCACGGCATTTATAAAATATTTTTTTCTCGTTAATGCTTACAGATAGACCCCCTGTGCATTAAGACTTTTTGATTGTATATGATTACAGCTGCTATATATTATTATATTTACCTATATATCTGATACACCCTGTATAAATGCACATTATTTCATTTAAATTCCTGTGATATGTTTCTCTACACTAATATGACTAATTACCACAAAGAGAAACACTGTTTTTAACAAATAAAATTATTATTTATCAACCTTTCGGGTGTCGTATCCCAAAAGAATAAAAAATGCTTTTGGATTTATTGTCTTAAAGAATAAAGTTCTAAACGTTTTAATTTCTTCTTTTTCTTGGTTTTTTAGGTCGTAAGTATGGAAGTTGACATTAATAACAACGTTTCGCTATAATTTCAAACGCTTTTTCAAGTATACATATAAAAAATATAAAATGTAAATAGTGTAAATTATAAATAAATTTTTTGTTTAATAAATGACAAATTGTTTTGTTTACTAGGATTTTGAATATTTATTTATTTAAATAAAACATAATGATATATTCAAAATCCCAGCAAAACAATTTGTCATTTATTAAACAAAAAAATTATTGTATATTTTTTATATGTATACTTGAAAACGCTTTTGATATTAAAGCGAAACGGTGTTATTAATGTTCATTTCCCTATTTACGACCTAAAAAAAAAATAAGTAAAAGAAGAAATTAAAATATTTATACATGGTCAAGAAAAGAAGCTTAAAAAAAAAGTTCTAAACGTTGATCCTCAATCTATATGCCACATTTATCTTTTCTTTTATACGATATCGGCAAAACTGAAAGCAAAACGTACGTCATTTATTTTGATTTTTGAAGCGAAGATACACCATCTACAGTGAAACCTTTCTTGGACGGACACCAGTGGGACCTTGGATATATGTCCGCTCTAAGGAGTGTCCGCCCAAGAGAGATTAACAACACATAAGCAGACATATATGTATTGTGTATGCCTTATTATATATTTTTTTATTGATATTTATTATATTTCAAATCAAAAAAAGATCTTAATAAGATTTGTTATAATGTAGGGGGCTCACTGAATGGTGCCTAACTCGATCCCCCACCTCACCCTCCCAGAGTGGGAGGGGGGACAACTTTGAAATCTTAAATAGGAACCTCCATTTTGTATTGCAGATTCGGATTCTACGCCATCATGTATGTAGTTTTTGTTTGAAACTTTTTTTCGATTCGTAACAGATTACGCTGTAAACGCAAAAAAAAAACGTGACTGTGAACGTCTAGAAAAAATACACAAAAAATAGAAGCAAGCAAACATGATTTTGTGTTTTTTTTTATTTTAACATTAATTTATGGGAAGTTAATGTAATAAGTTCAGGACCAGAAACACTGTCCGTTAAACAGAGTTGTCCACTCATGAGAGGTGTCCGTTATGAGAGGTTTCACTGTATATCTAATACTATTGATTCAATCTGTAAGAATTCGAAATTCCATCCTGTATAATACATGCCCGACGGACTGCTCTCAGAGTGAGGTTTTCGTGGTTTTCCTCACTCCTTGGCGAATGCTGAGAGGCGGACATCTTAAGTCGCTCCACGGGCGAAGGCATAATAATAACTCATGGCCGCCGATGCCCCCTGTAATTGGCGAAAGCTGTTGGGGGATGTTAAGGCATGGATTATTATTACAGTTAAATTCATATTATTAATACGATGATGATAGGTACCGTGGCATTTGCTGAAGCAGCGTCTAGTTCAGAGGAAATAATAGTCTATTTTCGTTTAAAGACTCGCGTAGTTGAGATAATACGGTATTACTTTAATTTTTATCTCCTTCTTTGTTTATTGTATGTTAAAAATGCTAACCAGCGGATCCCACGTTACTCTCTAGAAGGGCGTATGAATTTCGGAAAAATAACGCCTTCGATCATACTTGCGCCCTCCTGTAAAGAGAAGCTGAACTGGTAATCGGTACGGAATGACGTCACAAGCAAAGTTTATAAAAATTCTTTACATTGCTGTTTTAATTCAATTAATTCATGGACTCCGATTAGCTACAGTAAAGCACGCGATACCCCTCTCGTTGTCGGGCGTTTCCATATCTTAAAACTAAAACTTCTCTTCTTAAATTTTGCAATCAAAATAAGCTTCAACTTCGAGAACAGGAAGCAAAATCTTTCCTCAAGAGGTGTTTTGTTTTTTTGCTAAAACCGTTCGAACAACCTCCCTTTTCTTTAAAATTATTGTGTGTTGTGTAAAGTTTTTGTGCCTTATAATTTGGATTACGGGAAGAATTAATTACCCACATCGGTTGGTAAGATGTTCAAAATTTCTGCTTAAAACTAATCATTGCAAATACGTAAAAACCGTAACCCGTTCGCTTTCTCTCTCTCTCTCTCTTAATAAATAGATTTTGTAAGAAAAATTACTAGAGTTTAAGTTAGACAACATTATAAAAAAAAAAACTTAAAAAATCATCCAAATAGTTGTTTCGTTATGTCTTTTACTTGTTATTTTTTAAATTTGTAGTTTGTTAATTTAAATCCTATTGCCACAAAATTTATTCAATATATTAATGTAAAAAGTAGTTACTCTATTATTTCGCCATACCTAATTAAAAAAAAAAAGGAGTTTAATTTGTACCCATAGTAAAGTTTTGAGAGGTCGGTAAGTCGACAATCTTTAGGCTAACTAACGGCCCTGCTTCGACTGACCGAGGAAATCACTGTTGGAGAGCATCTTTCGCTAAAACTTCTAAAACCAATCGCTACCGAACAAAAAGATTGCTTTCCAGCAGTGGCTAGTCGCTCCAAAGAGCAGGTGGGGTTATCTGTGAGACGGTATTTGGTTTTGTCTTGATTGAATTTGGGCTGGCTATCCCCAAAAGTTTCCAGATAAGAAAACCCGTTCCGTTACAAACCTGCCAGAACGATAGGGTGCGATATATTGGGGGTTCCACAGAAATACTAAAATTTATAGTATTTATACAAAGCACATAACTCATAACTGCATGTTACTAATGTTCGAACAGCCAGGTGCAATAAAAAATGCAACGAATACAACCTCGCGAAACTAACAAAAAACTAGTTGCTTGCTTAAAATAATCAGGGTACCCAGAAAACAATAATCTGTCATTTTGTTGAGTTTTCACTTCATAAATAAAATGGAATTTACTTAATGTATAGGTAAATATGTGTTGCTTTGAACATCGTCAATAAATACGCAGTTTAATTTAGGAGCTGAGTTAGCTCGCCTGGAATTATCATCAAATTAAAATTGTAACTGGCGCAGTCAATATGATTTGTGTGCTTAGTAGTTGGTAAATATGCTGATAGAAATTTTCTTTTCATTCAGAGCAATTATTCTACTGTATCTCGAACAAATTTTAGTTTTCAAATATTTTTGGCAGGCATCAATATTTTTCAATGAAAATTTAAACTTATTTATTTTATTTAAAAAAAAATACAAAGTAAAGATGATTTTGGTTCTCTAATATTTATCAATTTTGAAAGGAATTAAAGGAGTATTTTCAACGAAAGCAATCTAAGTTTCTGATGAAAAAAAAAACATTATTATTTATAAGAAATAATTATCATTACCTACATTAATTACAGATTCTCTAACACTTACTAGGATTCATGTTAATGCAGCTAGCTTGCCTATTGCAGCACTTCCCTTTCTATCTTGGATCTAGTTTATTCGGTTTATAAATTGAAAACAAATTTCTACTCCAAACAAACAATATTTTCCATCTTCTTTAATATTCTATCCCCCTCTTCCAAGTCAACAACTTACTCACACCACTACTTACGTCATCGACACTAACTTTTCTCTTGTTGCCGTTTCCAAGACGGCGCACAAAGGCACCGAAACCGCCAACAACGGTTACAAAAACTTTACGCACGTTTTCGAAACGTAATTTACGTCGTCGGTGTGATTTAAGCGATCCGAGAAAACCGTTTTCGGGGGCAGGCCAGGATGGAAACGCGGTCGACGCTAAGACAAAGACGAGATCCCCGTCGGCCTTAGCGTCGAACGAGGAGAGAACGAGAGACGAGCTCCGACTCTATTAATTAACTTTGAACTCGTTTAAGTTTGAGAGTTCGGAACGGCGAAGAAGTGAATTGAAGAACGGTGTGAGAGTACCACGCCCGCAGTCATTTCGACGGAACAGATGGAGAATCTGGAGGAAAATTAAAATCCGAGAGGGATTGATGAAGTTCGTGAACTTTCCGTGAGGTCGCTCGGATTTGGAAGCGGTTTCAGAGAAATTAGGTGCACTTTTGGGATGTTTTAAATCTTTTATGATTTAGAAGGAAGTGCTTCCTAATTAAACTCATGAAGGAAATTAACTCCAAGCCAACAGTTGAAGAATTGCAATATACAGGGTATATCAGATATAGAGGTAAATATAATAATATGTGGCAGCTGTAATCATATACGATCAAAAAGTCTTAATGCACAGGAGGTCTATCTGTAAGCATTAACCAGAAAAAAAAATTTTGCAAATGCCGTGGGCTAGAGCCGCACCTGTGCCCAACCTAGATGCTGTCCCGAGTATACCCCCACATACCACTATCATTCAGCCATTACCGCTGTTAGTTTTGTGTAGATCGCCGCTTGGAGTGCAAGCCACTTCGAACATTTTATTTACATTCTTCCCGTCTCGAAAAAAACGATCCTTTTCAGGACCATCATGATTTCATATAAAGAAAATCGAAGCTTGATGCATCGGCAAAAGCGCAGGAATATATAGATAGATAGTAAAAAGGCGTGTTTGCAAATTTTCTGTATCTACATTTATTTCTGTGTAATTCGATTCAATTCATTTTGCGTTATTTGATTAAATAAATCTAAAAGAAATAACTCAGATTCATGTGGTACCGTTTATTAACAACTAACTCTCGATTCGACAAAGCAAAAGAAAAATATTTACGTTTTTTGTAACTACTGAAATCGCATATCCGGTGAAACTCGAACATCTTATCAGGATATTAAAAATAATACTTTGTAGACTTACGTAGAATGCTCTTAACAAATAAGGAATGTTTATTTTATAAATAGAAGAAATTTAAAATGCCTCAGTTTTGCTATTTTTACAAGAGCACACTGGCCGATTGGCCTTTCTTTATTCAGAATGACGTTAAATGAACTTACGGCATACCATTAAGAAAAATACTAAATTAGTCCAATGTATTTATACATTATACCACGTTTAGCGGGTGCTTAACATGACGTTTCTTTGCAACAGGCCCGGACTAAAGAAGTTTTGGCGTTAAATTTTCCTTTTTTTTATTTTTTAATGATGAAATCCGGTTTCGGCGGGTTTGTGCTTTATATGTCGTGTAGTTAACACCCAAGCAAAATTTACTTTTTTATTTGATACACCCTGTATAAGGACGTACTATTTATTGGGTCGTGAACTGAAACTTCTGATATTTTGAGGTAAGTATAGTAACAAGTATAGATTAAGCCATTCATTTCATGGAGCAGACTTTTGAGGTTATGAACTCATCTCTATAAACAAAGCATATTGGTTTAACGGGCTTAAAGATATCGATTGTAACATGTGGTACGGTGTCAATTGTAATGTGTTATAATCGACACCTATATTCAAATTACTTGTGCTAGCTCCTATCATAATTATTGTTTCTTTATAGATTATGGAAAAGACACATGGTGAAGCCAAGATCCCGAAAAACAGAGAGGGGTCTTATACCCCAGGTTATATTTGAAGAAGCTGCAAAGAAGGTCATTGAAGGTAAACAGTCCATTAAAAAAGTCTACGAATATTATGGAATATGTCACGTGTCCTTATATCACTTCATAAAAGCGTTGAAAAAAATTCACAACTAAAAGTTGGCTACAACCCTCATAACAAAGTTTGACATGAACGACAATTTGTTGAATACTGTGAAAAAGTTGTAGATCTTTATTATGATCTTACTACAAGAGATTTGAGAAAACTTGCGTTTCATTTTGCCAGTCGTAATAATCTCAGCTATCAGTTATAAGTAATTGCTAAGAAAGGGATCAAGCAAGTGGGGCTCTATCACTTCACAAGAACGAGGAACTCTAATTACCATGTGCTTGGCTGTAAACGCGGTTGGAAATACAGTTCTACCAATGTTCATTTTTCCGCGAAAGCATTTTAGATTGAAGATCATTTTATCAGAGACGGACCAGTAGGGTGCATAAGATGTGGCAATAAGTCAGGATGGATGTAAGAGGAGAATTTTCTTGCCTTTATAAAGCATTTCGTAAACCATACCTAACCCAGTGAAACCAATAAAGTACTGATCCTTTTGGATAACCATTCTTCACACATTTTCATACCTTTAATAGATTGCTGCAGAGCCAATTCAATAACTTTGCTTTCGGTTTTATCCGCCACATCTATCACAAAAAAAGCAACAAATTTTTAGCTGATGAAAAGTCAGCTCAAAATCAGCTTTCTGAAGTAATGCAGAAGGGCTGAACCGATTTTGTTAGAACTTCTTTTATTCTGTGCTTCACTCCAAGTGTAGAAAGTTCTTTGAGAAATATAATACACAATACAATATATAAAATGAAATTTGTCAACGGTAAAATGCCTCGCCAATAGGGTTTTTGGTAAGGGATGGACCTGCTGGAGATCAAAATGAATGAAACAGATTCAGGAGTAGTACTGGCCTCTCTCATGAGTTGGTAAAACGCTTTTGCTTGTGTTTTATGTATCGGTTTTCAATGTAACTTTTTGCAGATCAATTTTGCATTTCATTTCTGTACATTTACGAGTATACATAGAGCAGGCGTCTGATGCTGAAGAATCTTTCAATTCCTAACAATAAATATAGTCTTCATAATTAATAATCAAAATCAAAATATAAGACCGATTACGACCCATTTTATTATTGTTTTAGTATAACACCTTTGCTAATACTTGCATTTAAACATTATAGGAAGACTCGACGATGACACAAATGTGTCGAAACCTGTTGTTACCAGTCTTCTAATAAGATACTTACAATGAAAAGCGTGCGAATAAGGACCAACAAACCAAATTCTTGTTTCATTTTTTATCAAGTATACATACATATATAAAGCTAATTCAGAAAATGAAAATTTGCCAAATCTATATAAGGGCCGATTTCACCAGTTTATCTGACTATAGCCTTTAAAATACTTAACGAAACTAATTTGTTTTTAGCTGAAAGAGTAAATAAATAAGTAAGAGTACATCCTAATCTGTTTTCTGTAATAAAACTGGGTTTACAATTTATTTCGTTACCGATTTCAGTCTGTTTGACCTTCTTCAGGCAAGTAAAAAATTGCAGTCAATTTATAAAAAAAATTTTGAGAATATTTGGCCTGACGATACAGTGTACGATGCTTCGCGCTGTAGAAACGATTGACTTTTCCAACTAATCACTTTAAAATGGCTTACCAACAATAAAAATGAAGTTTCCTCCAAGCCATTCTGAAAAATTAATTTTCAAATTGATTGCAATTTATTAGTTGCCTGAGAGAAGGTCAAACAGACCGAAACCAGTAGCGAAATAATTGTAAAACCAGTTTTATTACATGAAATAAATTAGAAGGACTCTAACTTAATTTATTTACTCTTACAACTAGATTTTTATCTTAATTATGAAATACATTAAATTCCATATTTGTTTCGTTAGTTTTATAAAGTATCAGATCTGGATGTTTATGTACGTGGGTAATAGTTCACGCCGAGGCAATTTTTAACAAACAACGAGATTTGTCAATGGCGTTAAATCTGCTTATTTTTTATTTTAAGAAATATCTTTAAGTTTTGCATAAAACCAAGTTTAAGAGTAACTTTTATGTGTATAAGTAAATGCTTAAAAAAATATAATAGGGAAATTCCCATGCAAAATTGTTATTT
The DNA here is from genome assembly GCA_004143645.1 of Protaetia brevitarsis. NCBI lineage: Eukaryota > Metazoa > Arthropoda > Insecta > Coleoptera > Scarabaeidae > Protaetia > Protaetia brevitarsis. The sequence continues at coordinate 1,178,401 of RXPK01000157.1, forward strand.
TTGACAATCCAAAAACCTGTCATCTTTTTTTTTATTGGCGCCCAACTGGCATCTAATTCATTTTTTCCACGTCGAAATAATAAAACCACTAAAAAGCTACTCCCCATTTTACAATTCATTCCCATCCCTCGTCTGTCAACCGAAGAAACGCCACCTTATGTTTGGCATGCAGCATCAAGACAATAGGGTGGCTAAAAGCCTCTGTGGTTGGCGTATACACTAACAGAAGCCGCCACTATTGGCTCTCCTAGGCGCCCGTTTTGCGGCACACCTATGTATATATTTACTTAATCGAGTTACCTACGGTCGTAGCGACCGCAAGACGACATGTGCCATATGTGTGTGTGCTTCACGTTCTGAGCGACAGATGTCGTTAAGATACACCCCAATCTTTACCTGCACCGCTTTTACGATCCATGGAAACGACGCCATCGGCGACTATATAATAATCATTGCACTATTTTAAGGTAGGTGCCAAAAAGGATATGAAAAATTGGCAGAATTGAATTCTATTACTATTGCATTTGAAACACAATTTCTTTTGGTAGATTTACCTGTCAAAATCTGTCAATCTGGAGGAATCCCTGAAACCTTTAGCGAATGGGTTCGAGTCGATCTTCAGTTTGGTGATTAACTGATTCTGATAGGCTGTGACTGCTGTGAACACTGTTTCCGGGAAGATGAACGTCCGGTATTGTTCTTGGTCCAAGTCGGTGATTGGTCCCGAGTGTTCTCGCCATTTCACTATGTGTATTCGCGGCTGGTATCTGTGCATTGAGTTGAGTACGATCTGAAAGTAATAAAAATAGTTTCTTGTCAAGAGAAATGAAAACTGTCTGACACAAACAAACCGCTTTTAGGGAAATAAAATTACTTTTTATATTTTTCTAGCTATAACTATTTGTGCCTGTAATAATGTTGATTTTACATTTTACTGCTGACAATGATCTTTCTAACATAACATACATTCTCGTATGTTATGTTAGAAAGGGCTTATGGGCTTGGTTTTTCTTGCCTTTCTTTTTCCCATTGCCTTCATATAGACACACCAAGTGACATCGCATACCCCATGGAAAGATGAAATGAAATAATTTTTCAGCCATAATTTTTAGTTTCTGGCGAGGTCACTCACACTCCTCTTAATGGAAGCTCTAAAATAATTTTAGTTTCACCTATAAGTTTAAACAAATGATTGTACAAAACAATTCCCATTGCCCTTTCTTGCGATTGCTTAAAATATGTATTTCCTATCTCCCTGAAGACGATTTTGATGCATACACATGGAAGTTAGTCTTTTGTATTCCGCGATTCTAACATCATTCAAATTGTTTCATTTTAAAAAAGCCCACCAAATATTCAATAGTTTCCGGTATTGAAACGTTTGGGAAAAATGAACAAACATCGAACGATACTAACATTTCACCCTCTTTTAATTTTTATTAACATCAGAATCTAGCGAATCCACTATTTCAAGGCTATATACTTTAATGGGTAAACTTTTGTATTCGCTCACTAATCATCTAGTCAATAGCTAGTGTAATGTTTTTGGGGTTCAAATAATCACACAAGCAATATATTTAATAATAAAAGTATTTATTTGTACACTAAAAGTATCGTCTTCAGTAACGCGCGAATTTATAATTGGCGCAATTGGTTCTAGAGCAATCTACATCTTTCCTAATATATCTAGTGAATTCGCGCTAGAAATTATCGTTACGAATGCAATAGGGCCCTCTGTGAGCAGTTTTATTATTTATGTGATTTTCGCTATACAGAGGTGGCACCATCTTCTGGCGCAGTAGCAAATTCAAATTGAAAATTTAAAAATAGGCGCGCGCTACACTACTATAAATGATTTCAATAATTAACAGTTTTATAAACCTACGCTATCAAAACAAGCTAGTGTTCCTTTATCAAATGGCGATGCAAATCTAATCTGACCGAAGGTTTAGCATAATTTTTAGATCTAACAAAGGCTTTCGATAGCGTATTTGCACACGAGTTATTACTTTTACAGGTGGAACAAATTAGAGAAAATGCGCTTTCCTAGGAAAGCTAGGAATTACATAACAGGCAGATAATAAGGAGTTCACACATATTTTGCCATTCATCTTTATCAAGTATACACCTGAAACGCTATTTTTTTAAATACTATCATCTATTATTTTCTAGTTTAAAATATTATTAAAATTTTAGTCCCTACATATAAACAGAAAAGTGAAGGTAGCCTTATAAAAGTATCAAAAATTTTGTTGTGAACAATTAAAATTGTGTGATACATATTTTTTTAATCTATCCATTAGTATTTGCAAGATATTATTGTTTATACAATATTTAGGTATAAAACTAGGACAACATTTGAGTAGTTCCGAAAAGCTCTTATTTAAGTGGATAGCTCATGATTTCAACGGCTAAATCATTAGGCGAAACATGTATATTTGGCGCCATCACGAACTAAGGTGGCAGATAGTTTCCGTTTATAAGGGTGAAGCGACAGGCTTCTTTGGGCAACTTCGTACTTCACCTCTACTAGACTCCTGCAGAGGGCGCGTTTCGATAGTAACATAGGAAGTCGCACACTAAATGGCGCCTTTGAGGTGCCAACGACTTCCCTATGAAAAGAACGGAGGCGAATAAAAGTGAGTAGCGAACCATTACGTCATCTCGCCGTTCGCGCTCCTAACTTCTAACGAGAGATCGCAGGTTTAGCGAATTTTCTCGTTTCTACCCCTAATCGGGTGTGACCGACTCGACCCACCCTCTCGCCATTTTAAGAACCGGCAAGTTCTAGCGCCTCAATATCCTTTAGCGTAGATTTTTTTTTTTTATCGAAACCCCTGCTCTAAATGGGGTACGCCATTGTATCAAGCTTTAGTACTAGGAAATACTTTAAAATATCCATGGTTTTCATGTTGATCAGAATTACTGCCAGGTGAATAATGACATAAAATTTATGATTATTAATCTCTTAAATGAATTTATAAACGCACTGAATGTGATGGTTGGGCGGTGGAGGGGTAAAATGGGTTGATATTTCCGATTCTATAGTTCCACCAAACATTGCAGCCGATTTATCTAATATGTTTCTCACAACGTCTTCTTCAGTTTTATTAATACATATAATATACTTCTGCAACAATGTATAACAAAGAAAACTTACGCTGAGGTACAGTATTAGACCAGTTAGGCCTCTATCATACGATACGGATTCTATCCAGATCGGTTTTATTGCTTATTTCCGTGCAGTTTGGTAAAACATTACCGTGAAACCCCAGTCGAACCATCCGGCTGGTGTACGACAACCGTTTACCATTTTTTTTTGTGGCGTATTGTGTGTAATTATGCATTTAAAGTAATATTTTACCAGACTACACGGAAAAAAGCAATAAAACCGGACCGGATAAAATCGGTATCGTATGGAAGAGCTCTTACACTGTCCCCTTCTAGGATTTATCCTATTCTCAGTTGCAATAAACTTCATTTCATTACTGAAATCGTAAACACGATAGCTTGATCGCCTTTAATATTTGATGTCTTGCCTAATATAATTAATCTGGTCCCAACTTCTACATTCAATTCTAATAGTAGAATCCGTCTCCTTGTATTGTTACCATGCAGAACACAACAATAAAATGCCATGGTTTCGCAATCTAAACACAAACAGAGCACAGTAGTGCAGTAACCAAAACAAAAAAAGCGAAATGCTTCTAGCAGTAAGAAATATGCATTCATTTTTACAGCTACTCATCAACAATTCATAAACATTGGCCGATTTCTCTCGATTGGTCAACACAATGTGACGTAAGGTGATTGAAGCACACGGTGTCCTTTGTCAACACTAAATATAAGAACTGTCAATAATAAACTCATTTTCAATTCTTTTATAATATACTATGAGATTCAAAATGATTGTCGTAAGAAAAAAACTGTTTTCCGGAAAAATTTATCTATACTTATTACCAATTTAATGAGCGAAGTTAGCTACATACAAATTTCATACATTAAATGAATTTTCTTGACTTTAGCGACATTGGCGTTCGTGTCCTAGTATCTTTCGATTATTTATCTTATAATTTTTTTTCAAACTATTTATGTTTACATCTAATATCACCAACAATAGTATTTCTGAATACTGTAAGAAAATAAGGGAACTTATCTGTGGTAATCAGCTCAACAAACAGGTAAAAAATCAATATTAACATTAAGTGAAATAGTTTATTACATTTTATAATTTTATAGACTTATCATACACTTCAGCGCAACGAGCTGTCAAAAGGAAGTTACATATTCATCCCTATAAAGTTTCAACGATACAGGAATTATTACCATTAGATCACGATAGGCGATTGGAATATTGTCATTGGTTTAATAACAATTTAAGGGACAATGACTTGCTAAACAAATCATTTTTCTCGGATGAAGCCTGGTTTTATCTAACAGGTTATATCAATTCACAAAACTATTGTATCTGGTCTGCAAAAAATCCACACGAATTTCAAGAAACGCAATTGCATCCCGTAAAAGTTGGAGTTCGGTTAGCTATGTCCAGGCAACGAATAATAGGGCCAATATTCTTCGAGGAAACTGTAACAGCCCAACGTTACCAACAGATGTTGGAATTGTTATTGCAGATTACAAGAAAATGAGCTTGAAGCAGTTATTTTCAGCACGATAATGCTCCAGCACATACTGCTCGACAAACCTGCCAATATCTTCAACAGTTTTTTGTTGACAGGGTCGTTAGAGTACAAAGATGACCACCAAGATCGCCTGATCTAACCCCATTAGATTACTTCATGTTTGGCTATCTAAAAAATAGGATCTATTATAGAAGAACTGAGAGATGCAGTTTTGTCACTTAATAATTATACTAATTGTATGTTATAATTTAAAGTAATAAATAAATTTAGTTAAACACCAGTTAGTACTCAATTGTAAAATCATAATTTAGTAAAGTTAAATTAATTACATTTCATTTTTACAAGTAGAAACACCAATCCATAGTCGTTTATATAATGCGAGTTCAAATATAGGTTACGTTTTCCTTATTTATGACAGATCCGTTTACTTTCTTGTGTTCCAACACTGACTTAGTTCAAACCTTCATTACAAACACGCGACATATACCTACACCCTGTTACTCTATCTATAGGAGCGGAATCGACAATCTTTTTGAATCTCATAGTACTATGGGATCAAATTGTTTTGGCTATTAGTTGACACATATAATAATAATAATTTATTTTCCTACAGGTAAAACCCAATTACAGGAAAAACATAATTAACAGATCTCATTTTCAGACTGGCAAGAAGTCTGAGATCGTTCAGATTTAGGTATCATCGAAGACAAAAGTTTTGGCTCACAATTAAAGAGAGAAATATTAAAATACTGAAGGAACTCCAATGATTCTATTTCTATTTATGTTAAACATGAGTCAAGACTTTTGTCATTGATAGTACATCCATAAGGTATTATAATAAAATGATGATTAATCACACATTTTTTCCAACTATAAGTAAGGCATTTTATTATAATACCTTATGGAGTACAAGCTTAATGGGGTGTAATACTTTAGATACGTTTTAGATGAGAGCATATGTGTTTTAGATGTAGGTATTTTGTGTGATAAATGCAGAGATGACAAATGTATACAATTGTTAGCTGTCTTACATTAATAAAATATGTATTTATCAACCTATCTACTGTCTATCTATACCTGATACAATTGTTCTCACAGATTTTTTTCCGGTTTTTGAATTTTTCAGGTAATTAATTAAATTCCATTCAGTTTTTTTTTATCCGCCATGTCTATTTGTCAACATTATCTGTGCACACAGTGCACAAACCAATTAAAGGCACTAAGAACTGCACAGCTTCCGTATGTTGGAACTTCATTCTGCTTTATTGAGATCTTCTTGGTATAGACACGGCATTAGATGTATTTGAAGACGAACAGTGTCGTAATATAATAATTTCCACTACTATTATCACGATATACTTCATAGCGCAAAGTAGATAGATACTACGTAACACTGCATCATACACATACATACACTATCAGTTAATAGTATCGTACGCGCTTGCGTTTACTCATAGGAAGTGCACAAGATAGAGCGAGCGAGTGGTAGCGGCCGGTCTCCCCCGCGATACCCAAACAGCGCGGCCGGTTGCCTAGCAACCGGTTCCTAACTCCCGGTGGCGTTAATGATTGGCGGCGCCGCGACTTACAATGGCTGCCGCATCTACATAACTCGATACGGACCGGCGGCGGCCGCGTACTCCCGAGTTTCGACGCACGCAAAAGTTATAACGTCGTCAACGTAGGCGAGCGAACAACACGCGAGAAACGTTTTCGGCACAAATCCCGGACGCGTACGCACGCAAAAGAACACGCGATGATAAACATGTGTGTGTGTGTGTAAGCAGTGTAAGCCGGTCGCTTTCGTCGAGTAACGCCGCCAGTCATCGGATAGGTGGCGCTGATGTTCCGCTTTATACTCGGTCGGTCGATGTAAACGGCATAATGCAAGGGAATATGGCTTAGGTTTATCTGTATTAGTAAATAGTATATACGTGGGCACGTGATGGGTTGAAAATAAAAAAAAATATTGTAGGTATATGTAGGCAAACGTAAGATACCTAGATGTTTACGTGTTTTCGGGGGTTTGTAACCCTAATAGGCGCCTATCCTTTCTTCAAGGCAGACGACAATATTTTGTTTACGATAAGTGTTTCGTCTAGTTTACTTGGGTATGAGGGTGGATTCTAAATTATGTAAAAGAAAATCGAAATTAGCGTTGTAAGAAATAAATAATAATAAATAAATACATCATGTTGTTTTCTAAACAGAAAGGAGAAATTAGATATAATCCACAAATTATATTTATTACACAATAAGAAAAAATATTCTTTAAATCAAGGAAATATTTATTTGCCAGTGTTTAAAAGATCCATTTCTTTGATTTAAAGATTTTTTCTGGGTGCAATCACTTAAATAATTCTCATAAATGTGATTAGGTATCTAAGCCTGATGATCTTGTAAAAAACCAACGAATGCAATTACAGGTAATAAAAATATTGGTTGCACTTTTAAGGTATTTTCCTCAATTTTGTTTTTATCAAAGTGTACAAGTACAAGTACGCTAGCATTAGACATAAGCTTTTGTCGCTCTAGAACTTTTTCTGTTTCGTTGTTTGTAGAATTAATATAATTGTTGGACATTATATTATTGTACATACATGTAATGGTTAGAACTGTCAAACTATATATTTGTAACAAAAAAAAATGATAAAAAATAGAAAAAAAGGAGAGAATTAGCAGAATTCAAATTTCCCGCATTTATTTTTAGGAAATATTTTCATTTTTTTTTCGTTCGCTGCTTTTAGGAAATCTCAGATTGCTTTTGCAAATAAGACATAATACTAGAAAATTTTATAGGTATGAAACCAAATGCAAATGCAGGCTTTTTATAGTAAATAATAAAATTGGAATTTTTATAAATCATCAATAAAAATCATTATAGTGTATCTCTGTTTAGTACGTTAATTAAATAGCGATAAAGTATAATAGACGGATTCATAAAGAACAATCTCTACAACATACAACCAACTCTCCAAACATTCATTCTGTAAAATAACTGTAAAATAAATATAAACCGCAGAACTAACACCTAGCATCCGATCCTCAGACCATCCACTTATTTATATGCCAGGGGGTAGAATTCATATTTGCTACGATTATTTATAGTTACCGTAGAGTGGGGCAAATTCGATCGCATGGGGTAAAATCGATCAATCCTGATTTTACGGCAATTATTTAGTCTGGCATCTATGGAAAGGATAAGAAAGTTTTGCAACAGAGTTCATTTAATAAACTTTGTTTATAACATAGATAACTAACTGGCTATTTAAGTATTGCATTAAAGTTTTCTGTGTTAAAAAAAATAATTTCCGATGGAATGACAACGAGTAATATTTCATACAGACGTAAACAAACTACTACTGGGGAATCCCACTAGAACTAAGCGAATTTTCAAAAAGGGATAAGGTGAAAAGAATCAATTGTCATTCATTCATCACCGTTTCTTTTTTTGACATTATGAAAGTGTTGGAATAACAAGAGAGTAAGGGGAAAATTAAGAGCTCATGGGGTAATACCGATCAGTTTGAAAAGTAAAAGAACAAAGAACATACTCATAGACCAACGTAGATATATGACAAACTCATGTTTCTACGTTGGTTTTATTGAAAATTATGGTGAGAAACTATAAAAAAAAAGTATGACCTGGCGGGAGGCAGCAATATAACCCCAAATACCTCCAAAGCGCTATCAGCACAGTAAAATAGAGCACTTCATCCATTATGAAAGCATCAGAAAATAATGGGGTGCCATATTCATTACCCTGTAATTGGCGAAAGCTGTTGGGGGATGCGAAGGCATGAATTACTATTATTATTCTTATTATTACTTCAGAATACTTTAAAGAACCGGTAGTTTCTAAGAAAGAGAAAAGCTGACTTTTGTATTTCTCCAAGTTGACGAAATTTAGGAAATTTCCAAAAACCAAATTATCCAGCTGGTCATAGAAGGGGAAGCTACGTTTTTGAACTGAGAGGGAAGCGCGTTGAATAAAATTTTGTTTTAGCTTTAGTTTATTGAATTATTATAGTTTATGTCATTATTTACCTGTTTGTCATTTCTATAATTATTTTTATGTATTTTCTGTTATTTCCGTAAATTTTCTTTTTTTAAATTCAAATTTTTGTTATTGGATTTACCTCGTGTAGCTTTCAAATCGGTTTTTATAAGAAAATAGATGGGTGATTGGAATTGCCCCCTATTATGGGGCAAAACCGATCACGCTTGATGTATTAAAAAAAATAGTGTTTTAATACATTGTGTTAATATACATGCTGGTATGTGTAGCTAAAAGATGTATGATTATATATATTCTTTTTCAATTTTTTTCGATCAATAATAATAATTGCAGCTCAGAAATAGTACATAAAACTGATCGGAATTGCTTCACTTTGCGGTACTGGTCAAAATTGTATTTTAATAGAAAATCGTTGGTAATTCAGATTTAAATGTTTTAAGTTAGTGAAAATTATGGTGGGAAATTTGAATTTTGCCAATAGGAATAGATTTCTGAATTACCCACAGCTGTAAAACTCAAGTGCTACCATATCAAGTACATAGTTCGCTTGGTCCACTGCTTATTTTCGTACGTCTCTTGCCCCGCCGCTTTTTAACTGCCACCGCGAAGAAGCTATAGTGGCGCCGCTCTATAGTACGCCAGCGGAACTACACGTCTTTGACTATATGTATGCTAGTATTATATTTGGTACTAGTTACCACAGAAACGGCTACTGTAGTAAACCCTAACAACTCCTTTATCACGTTATGGTAATGATGGCCATTAATAGTAAATGCAATACCGACATTGTCCTCGACAAAATATAGTCCAATAAGTCCACCATCCCACAGCCCATACCGAACTCGAGAAATGAACGTTCGTTTCTCGATTATTGCAATCCCCAGTTGATAAATGCAAGCCATTGCGTGTGATCTAGCTTAGCTGATCTATTATACTCATGAATCTGACATGGATAAAAATGATCATTCTTTTAAAATACGAAGTAAAATCGTTCTTAAAAGTAAGTCTACGTTCTTGGAGTTCCAGCTGCATTTTTATTTGGCTAATCAAAATTTTACTGTTCTTGTTCCAGTCTCCAGTTTACTACCCTAGTAGGGGAAGGTGGGGCAAGATGGGGTTCCAGTTAAGAATGGGTCGTACCATAAATCTAGGTAATAGGTAAAAAAAAAATAGATTCTTAAAAACATGCAGGAATAAAGCTTAAACTCTTTAGAGTGGAATTACTTAAAATAAAAAAAAATATAATAACGATAAGAATATTAAACTTAATCTTCACAATCGAGACAATTGAAGACGAACTCATCCACGTTATTCGCACAGCCTCGATGTACCCAACCTCGCCATCCATGGCATTGTATCAATACTTCCCTTACAATACTAACGTTGAGCGTCAACTTCCTTAACAGAAGAACTTGATTATTTCCTTGACGTTTTCTAAAAATCTATCTCTTTGTTTTCCTTACAAAATTCGGCTTCTTGATCTCTCTTTCTGTTCTTCTTTGTCATTTTTTCCTTTAACTCTCCCTCAGCACTTCTTAGTTGCCTTAGAGATTCTCCAGACTTCTATTTTCTTGTAGCAGATTTTTATACGTAGTGCTTGTAAGGATTGTTGTCTTTCTCTTGTTACGCTTTGATTGAACGTGTACTTTATTCTAACATGAGGAATAGGCATTATGTCTTCGAGAAAGCATAATGGCATATCCAAGCATAACGGACCAGATTGAAGAGTGAGATAATGAGATCTCCCATGTTGCCCCATGCCAATAGCACCATCTTGCCCCTTTAGGACATTTTCTGGTTATGTTATATTAACATATTAAACATTTGAAATAAACAAATAACACACTATAGAAAATACATATCAATTAATACGCACAAAAAAGTGTAGTTGTAAATAATTTACTTATGCTTCCGATACTGGCCGTTGAACCATCAAAATAATAACGAAATTCTGGAAATTGGAAAGTTCACGCACAAACAGCAATAACTTTGTTATTACGACTAGTAAAGTTAACTACATTACAACAAACATAGAACAGCACTTGTCAATATTAGGACTGCTATTATTTGACAGATACTTACTGCCGTTTTGTAGATAAGACGATGTCCCCATCATGCCTCGTGGCCCCATCTTGCCCCACCCTCCCCTACTGAGGCAAGTGTTGCTGCTGATGTTAGTTTAACAAGATTTCTTTGTTAACACAACATTTTAAATACATTCCACTCGAAATATTATTAGTCAACGTCTCGCGAGCACACCGAAGCAATAATTTATAGCGCGTTTAAGCGCAAAACAATATATTACCAAAGATTAATTTTCATTTTCCCCGTGTGATTTACAACCAGACGCCGCGGCTGATTTTGATATATGGCAAACTGGAAAAGTGTGCACGTATATACGTATGTACTGTATATACGCATATGCACCACGTGCATACGAACCAAATATCTCCTCACGAGGAATGTTTAAAATCAATTCTAGCGAGAGAAACCATTGACGGCTTCGGGAGGCAGGACTTCTTTCTTTAATCGCTAAACTGTGAAGGAGTATATCCACAATTAGGGACGCCATAATAGCCTTTTATATGGGTTTCTGCGCGGAGGTACTTGAGAAATATTTTATCCCTTGTAATAATATTTAGAGATACAAAGGAGCGAGGCGGAGAATTTATTATTTTTAAGGGGTTATTAAGTCCGGCGTATGTAAATGGTCTTGTCGTGTGTAGATGTGAAGTGAGCGCCGTTACTTGTGCTGTATATTTGTGTGAATATGTGCGTCGGTGTGCGTGAGGCCACTTTAACGATAACCTCACTTGGCGGGCGGTCGGTACGAAGCCAATGACTCAAGACAGAAATATTTTAGTGGTGTGCGCATTAGGTTCTTTGTACAACGTACGAATACACAACACATATACTACATATTTGTTATATCAACGGTCCTGAAAGCAATAATTTGCATATGTTTGTCCATTACATAAATATTCTAACCTCAAAAGTTATGACGTTGACAGTTCACACGTTTATGTGTTCGAGTATGGAATATTATATATCTACTAAATGTGTATGCGGTTGTTGACCATTCGCGTCTCTTTATGATGTATGATATAATAATAATAATTATTATTATAATTTACAATAAGCCAAAACACCAAACTTATTCGCAATTTGATCTTATTAACCAGTTCATAACAGATGACATTTGTAACTTATTAATTGAAGAAAGCGTAAGCATGATTAATAGTAGGTATATCCCAATCTAGAGGAGGACACTTAATGCTCTACTTTTTCGACAAGGTTGCGCGCCACCGAGCGCAGCACACCGAACTACAACTAATCTGGCGGTATATTCAAATGAGTTATTTTATATACTTTTGGTATTTGGAAGTTCTATTTGTGTATATACCAAATATTTCATGACTATAATAGTACAATCTTGTAATAATTATACTATTATAGTAATGAAATATTTGGTATATACACATGCATATGATAAAATGTGGATATATAAATACAACACTAAAATAATATATAAAGATATTTTATTTATAAAAGTTATAGTATCTGAACAAAGTTATACACAACGACGTGTCTTTCACAGTGTTAGGGAAGTACACAAGAATACAGCAGAATTAATGGATCTTTGACATCGAGTATGGAAATATTATTTTTGTAAATTCAAGAGTTCGCCATTTTACAGCACTGACTTTTGTTCACAATAAATCGTTAATCACTTTAATACAACAAAACAAATGCCACTGAGTTTCTATAATAGTCGTAATGAGAATAAAATAACGCACAAAACTAAAAACGAACTATAACCACAATAATAACTATAAGACTTGGACTAACAACAAAAAATCTTCAACGTAAAACATGGACGGCATGACTGCATGGACACGCCTACTAAAACTATCATCACGCACTGCATTAAGCTTTCTCCACATGAGCATAAACATGCGTAAAATAAATATGAGCACGTCAAGTTCCGGAGATATTTAAAAAAAAATTGAGACTTTAAAATATTTGCATGTTGGTCTAGCCATATCCTTCCGACCGTTTATGATAAGAAACACATCGGAATCCTTCAACAACATTAGATTTTGTTGTTGTTGGTTTGACTCAACGCAGTTTAAGCGCAGGTAAATGAGGTGTTATAAGTTATTCACAATTCAAAGCTACATCGATAATGTAGCTTTCTAATTGCATACAGCGCACCATCGACGGCACTATATTAAAATTTACCACGTGATTACAATAACCAATGGGAAATTTGACGAAGTTTCTCCGATTAAGTGTCTACCCCCAGATCCCAATCTATCACAGTGTTGCCATCTTAAAGCAGCATAATGAAATTTTTAAGAAATTAAGCAACCAATGCGATTTTCATCTTGACCATGTCCATACATTAAATATCACTATATCTAATGAAAATACGACTTCTTCGATCTTGTGTATACGATAAAACACACAAATGATCTAAAAAAAGTATTTTTTGGAGATGATATGTGACGAGGGCAGATTAATGTGGCATATATCAGAGATTCTATTAAAATAATAATAATAACATTTTTTTTCTAAAGCAAATCAAAAATAGATAAAAGCACGCATGCCAGAAATAAGTCAACAAAAGAAAGCGGTAACTGAGACCTAAGCATGTATCCAAAAATCGTTTATATTATAACAACTATTTCCGAATATTTTTTTTTATCACTAGGAAGGTTATTATACAGTTTACAACCCATGTAGAAAGAATTTCTTTGATAAATTGCTTACCTGTGAGGAGAAGGAAGAATGTAATGATTAATACGGGTAGAATAATCATGGCAGTAATTATAGAATGAAAGCCTTATTTAACATACTGGATATGTCTGTACTATTTATAATTATGTTAATATCATAGCTTGCTGAGTCTGTGTTAAATTATGAGGCAAATCATTTAATATATAAAAGAAATAAAGTGGAACCCAGACAGCCTTGAGGTATTCGACATTGACATCCAGAAAAGTGGATTGTTAAATAGTGTAATAGATCTCTATCGATTATATTAATTATATTTATTATAAGTGTATTTTATTTAAAAACGCATAATTACCAAATTTAATCAAACTGAATAACTCTCTTACTTGCATGAATTTGTAAATAAAGAGATTTTTCTTTAAATATTATTATTATACATATATTTACAACGTGTATGTGCTAATAAAAGTAAATTAGATAGAACTCCCAAATCCTTGGTTATGTTTTTAATGTTGAATGGACCATCAGAGATGAGGGAGGGTCAAGAGGTAATAAAGTGTTTTTTTTTATAAAATTGAAGTACCTTACATTCCCAAAAATTAAGATTAGAGAGGGGGGCTCTACTTCATCCTCGGGGGAATTCCTGATGTGAGTAGTAAATTTGGGCATAAATTGAATCGACACAATCGTCTTCTCAGATTGAACAAAAATTAATAGGGAGTTATAGAAATCAAGTGAACGCACTTTTGCATACAGCAAATGATGACATATGTATCTGATCACATCTCTCAATTCATTATTAAAAGACGCTTCAATGAGAGGAAGATTAACTAGTCTATGAAGGTATAGAAGGAAGCACATTTATGGTTAAAGAGATGGTTAGATTGTTGTATAATTACTAGAGACCGGATTATATGCAAAGTGCATATTTTTTATTTTTTTTTGCATACTGTTTATTTATAGTCTATATGTGACGTATTACACTAATTGAAGTTAATTAGCGCTAATAGTGATTGCATATATTGCATATTTAGGCATCCTCTATGCATATTTTTACAAAAGTTTGCATATATTGCATATTTAAGCTTTTTCTTATCCTTTCTATTAGTAAAAATTCCTAGTAATTCCTAATGTAGATCGACAACCGAGAATTCTCAGAATTTCAAAAAACGAATAATGTGACAATTGCTCAATTCGTTCAAGAAGGTTTATCAAATTTCTTTTTACCTGGAGTTAACTTGTGAAAAAAATTGTCTAATGTTGTCCGACGCTGCACATACATGATAAAGCCGCGCAATTTTTTTTTTATAGTAACATTATTCATACACTTGTTTAGCTCATGGGTTCAATCGTGTAGCCGAAGACATTAGAGATCAATTCCTTTGATTAATGATTTAATTAGCAATGTCAAAAACTATTTTTAAAAGCACCTTACGAATCCAATTTATAAGGAGCGACTTCCCGGTGTTAAGTTGCTCCTGAACCGATTATTACGAGATGGGGTACATGGTTAGAGGCTGCAATTTTTTTCGCGATAATTTTGAGAGAATAAAAATGTAATTCTTGAAATCACTGCTGACTGCATTGCTCTAGAAACTGTAAAAAGATAGTAACATCAACAGAATTGCTACAAAACCTTTTGTACCTATATTAAGTCAAATTATAGCTTTGTTTCAAGTTCCAGTCGTAAACTAGAAACGCAAGGGATGTCGCTCTCGGAATCAGTCGAAATAGCAGACGAATTTGATAAGCTATGTAAGAAGGTTAAGGGTACAATAGGCAATTCTATATACGATAAATTTAAAAAAGTGATAAATAAAAATGCGGGATATTTGAAATTGAAGAAAGTTAAGAAAATTTTGGAAGGTGAAACAGTAAACAATTTCGACTTTAATTTTAGCTTAGAAGCTTATCTATTTCGAAACATATGTATTCTGATAGAAGACAAAACTTTCTTTTACACAATTTTGAAAAACATTTAATTATAGATTGTTTCAGAAATATGTTGTGGAAAAATTTTGTGCAATAAAGTTAATGTTTAAATTTTTGCTCTTATTTATTTGATGTAAAAATTTTGCATGTTGTCGCAATTTTTTTGCATATATGCCCCAGGTTTATGCATATTTTCTCCAAAATCGATGCATATATATGCGCATATATTCCAGTTTTTCTTTGCATATAATCCGGTCTCTAATAATTACTATACCACAATGAATTAGTTTCCTATATGTCTCAAAATTTACTTTACTGTCAATATGGAGTGAATTAGAAATTAATTATTTTGGAACAATTATTGCAATGATTTCGTTTGCATTATATACACCTATTTCTTATGTGTCATAATATTCCAATTTTTTGTATGTGTTTCATTTGCTATTAGGTTATAAATTTTGTTACGTTCCTATTTTGTTTTATTGTTCTAATTAAAGTGAATTTCTGCCGTTTTAGTCATCTTCCTTTTACTTCTGTCAAAAAATCACATGAAAATAGAAAATATGGAATAACAAGGAAACCGTTGAAAATAGTTATAGGGAAAGCATAAAGGAGCATTTAATAAAAATTTATAAACGTTATTTACGTACTGCTATGGTTAGACTACCCGCGTTACCGCTGAGTGTATTTTGAGTTGCATATTTTGATTTGTTTACTTTCTTCCGAGCTGTTGTTCAATCTACCGCGAATTTTTCACAAATTTTATGTTTATTTTGTATAAATTTTAGTTAAAGAGTTTGTTGTATGATTTAATTAATTAAGTGTTAAGTTTTTTTAAATGAATTCCATTCATTTATTTGTCTATTGTTTGCATGTGTAGAGTTAATGCGGATTTTATTCGATATTGGCGTATTATTATTGCGATTGCGTAGTACGTTTTTGAGAGAGGGATTTTCGTAAGAAAAACGATTGTAGAGTTTTGTCAAGTTCCTTGTTCGACTATTGACGTGAGTAGACGTGTTTTTAAATTTTGGTTGCCATTTTTGTAATTCTTTTGATATCGTAATTTAATTCTGTATTTGTCTTTTATTTAGTCCATCAAGGAATTCGTATTATAATAATTGTTAATATATTGAAGTGTGCACATTATAGATATAAGTCCAATTATTATTTTTGTTTAGGAAGATATAATTTTTAGTTTTTTCTCTCATTATATTTTAATGAGTTAATTTTGCTGTTTCATTTTTATTTATCAATCACCTCTCTGGGTGAGTAGAAGCATTGTTCTTGCTTTTAGTTTTTGCTTTAATGTAAATTTCTTGCATTTGTCCACAAGTTTATTTTAATTTAATACCACGTGAAGTGAATTGAAAGATTTTGCATAATCTTCCTGAACAAACAAAGCTTTTGCTTTGTATAGGAAATTGCATTGTCCTATTTTAATTTAGAGTCAAGTGCAGTTTTTATTTTAGGCCAGAACCTTCAGTTCACGGTTTTTTTCTGCACAATCTGTAATTTAACCCATTTTGAATAATAAATTTGATTGTTAATTAACGTCGTTGGGTTAAAAATTCTGTTCTTTTATTTTATATTGAACCTTTTCAATTTTCCGGGTAATTAAGGAAGTTTTTTTTTCACTCACAATTTACTTTTCGTGATTAGATTCAAGTTTTAATTCGCAAGGGTAACTCTGAGGTTAATAGTTCTTGTGCATCCATTTAAAATTTTATCCGTTGAGCTAAGCTAATTTAGTTTTTCTTTTTCTTTGTTAAATTCATTTTGCATTTTCATTTAATTTACACAGCAGTACATACAACTATTACTAGGTCGATACTTAGAATTTGACGCTATATTATGATTTTTTTTTTTTATTAAAATTACCCATGTTAATAAACACTCCTCGTATATTTATATTATTCACCGTAATAAAACAAGACCCCATTTTATTCTTTCGTTCATGCATATTTATCAAACGTTTTAAAATATGACTTCCATATGATATAAGCGTGAGCATAACGAGTGGATCTCGCTCGCAACCGTGAAATAAAATAAATTCGAGCAGTAAATATCGTGACCGATCCGAATCGAAAACTAATTGATTGTAATTTAATCCAATTACACGCGAACTCGGGAGATGAATAAGGAGAATACGAGGCGTGCAGGGAAGATGTGATGGGCGAAGCAGCGTTTAAGAAAATAAAAAATGTATATGACAACACAACTATACGAAAAAAAAAAATAAATGAAAAGAGAGGAAAGTTGCTGCGAAGCTGGAAGGATATGGAGGGAGGTTGAGAGTCGAAAGAAGCAAAAAAAAACCGTATAAATGGTTAGGAAACAGATACGACGTACATTTTATGGTACATATTAAAACATTCCTGGAGTCGATCACGTCATTTATGAATGGACCCCCCTCAGTCCACTGGGACTGGTATACAAACGGTCGTATTTCAATCTCCCGGTGGAATGGATTTTAAACAAGTCGCCTTGTTAAGCTGTAGGTGAGAAATTTGTTGTCCAAAGGACACCCTGTAGCGAGTACGGTCGCGACGGGTAGCAGCGCGTTTAGAAAATATCCAGGGACACGTCTCCTTGGTAATGAAGTTTATATAAGTAAGAGGTCGCTTGTTTTATACAGTCAGAGTTAAAGATATTTGGCCGTAGGTGATTTTGTTTTGGGTGGTCGAATTATCGCTCGAAAAGGTTGGCGATTCTCATTAATTTAAAGTCTTAATTTGATGAAAATAAGGGACAGCAGATTGGAAACTTTAAACGAAAGAGACAGAAGGATATGCGTTATGCGAAATAGGAACAGTTTTGAAATTAAAAAACGTGGTTAAAACCAACAAATTCGTTAAATGACACAGAGTATGGGAAACAAGGGAACAGCATCCAATGAAAACAAGTTGTGAAGCGAAGCTAATAAGCAGAAATCTACGACAGAAAACATAGAGGAATAAGATCATCAAGGAAGAAGTCAAAATCAAAAAGTAAATTTGTCAGAAATCAGAAATAATTAGCGCTCAAAGCAATCGCACGAATTAGGATTACGAAAGCCAAATAGTTTTAGTTAGTTTACCTGGGGGTTAGGAGTACCTACCACCCAGTAAACACTTTTATATCTCCGACACGTAACAAATACGTATCATCTGACCTATCTATTTTCTCCGACACATAACATGTAAGGCTCACGTAGGCTTCAGTAGGTGCGTAATGTCCGCAAAAAGCAGCTGTCTTTGATATGTCTCTGAGACATCACATAGATATGATTCTGATATAAGCACACTGTTCTATTTCAGGGCGGTTATTGTGTTCTCTGTATGATACATAACATTCTTTTAGGAATAGGTAAAAATCATTTTTGAAACTACATCAAGTTCTATATTTATCCATTAGTAAATATATACATATAAATATTATTGGATTTACAATTTATAAAGAACTCACTTGCCGCTCCGTCCGTGTGTTCATTATAATCCTTGAATTATGACGTCACAACTCCTAAAAATGGTAATATAATGGTGCTACACAGTTCACAAACTTTTATGTTATTTCTTTATCCGAACCAACTAGATTTTGCACAACACTGCGTAGGCTTTCACGGCCGGTGTAACTATAACTAACAGCTTCTTGCGGGTTTCGCCCTGTGTCAAAACTTTCGCTCGACGTTTCGCTGTTCATACTGAAGTTCAGTTATCCTGAAGAATCTGTCAGTATGAAGAGAAGAAAACCGTGCAAGTAATTCACTTACGATTTTTAGAGTTTTGAAATCATTGTTTAAAAAAACTCGAAATTATTCAAACTTTGTTTAGAATTAAGAGGTACTAGTTGTTCTACTTCTTCTTTAAGCCATCTTCTGGACACAGAAGCTTAGAGCCGAAACCGGTCGACAATTATATTATTGAAAAAAGTTAAAGATCAACGGGGCAAAAGCAAGAGTAATGGTCAATGATAAATCTGACAAGTTAATATTTTATCGCAGTTAATGACAAGCTACTGGAACAAGTCAATAACTACAACTGATATAAATAATAACTATAGTTAAGTATACCAATATTAAATGGAAAAAAGTACTATGGTACGACAAGATCAAGGTAAATTCAAGAAGATGATATTTGGACAGATATTTGATTAATTTATACCAATATTCTACTTTGCCCACTCTTATCCTTCGTCACTATTCAAAATATGATACAACTGATTTTGGTGGAATAATAAGCTGATACGATAATAATAATAATAATATTTATTGTCGTGTGTTTAAAACATTGACAGTGTCGAAAATTTACAAAAATAGGGTACAGAGGTATGATATAAATATAATATGATATATATCTGTATGATAAAACCAGATGAGAAGCACAAAAGACAAAATAAAATAAAATAAAACAAAAATATGTATAGTGCAGTGCTATGCGCAGGTACAGATAGATTGTTTCTGGCCCTTGTCTGCAAGGACGTAGTGTATATATCGCAGTTTTTTTACAAATTTTGACTGATTTTTCTTGTAAAACATCAATATTTCGAGTATGTACAATGAGGTTAGTGTCAATATACGAAATTGTTTCAAAATCGTGCGACATGACTCACGGGGACCAACCCCAGCCAGGCATCTCAAAATTCTTTTCTGAATCACAAACAGCTGCGACGATGG
This sequence comes from Protaetia brevitarsis, assembly GCA_004143645.1. Lineage (NCBI taxonomy): Eukaryota > Metazoa > Arthropoda > Insecta > Coleoptera > Scarabaeidae > Protaetia > Protaetia brevitarsis. The sequence goes on from RXPK01000157.1 coordinate 1,198,382, forward strand.
TGAGGAGCAGCCCCAAAAGACAATGCAATAGCGCAATCGTGATTCCACGCAAGCGAAGTAAAATGACCTTAAAGCATCCGGGCTACAACAATGCCGCAAATTTCTAAGAGCATAAAATGCTCTGGATATATGTTCAATTAAGTTCGCGCAGTGATTACACAACTTAGATTAGAATCAACTGCGACACCCAAAAACTTCGTGGAGGATGCTTCCGGGATTGATTTACCATTATACCTTACGTAGAGACTGCACGGACAATCGGAGTGACCATTCCTAAATTTAATTAGTGCCGTTTTATCTCCGTTCAACACCAACCCCTGACAGTCACACCACGCAATCATGTTGCTGACGACAGAATTTGCCGCACCCGATACTTGTTCAAAAGTGCCAGAGATGATACAGCTAGTGTCGTCGGCATACTGCGTCAGCAGGCATTGGCCAATTGCAGCATAATCAAAGTAATAATTTAAACGCATTGGAAAGAAATAACAAAAGCCCTAAAGCAAACTAGTTCCTTATTTGCCAGTAGTCTGTATTTTACTACAACTAAAATCAACATTTTAAACTTCCAACCACTTTGGACACTACCAAAATAGTGAGGGAAAGGCAAGGACCACAAACCAAATGAATTTCACATTTGCCAATAGTCAGCAGATTATGTAAACCAAACAAAAACCTTTATTTCATAACCTGTAGCAATACCATACAACTTTGGTACTTTAATTGTTGCTGATCACCAAATCAACCATCGTGTTAACATCTTAATGTTAATTAGGTGGCCAAAATAATTTGGATAAATGGATAAGATACTTAAATCTTGCCAATGATATTATAATGCGCTTTCATTTTTGAACCATCTATTCTTTATGCTTAAACCATAAGCACATTATGATGATCTCTTTTAGATTTTCTATTACAGGATACAAACAATTCAGAAAAAAAAAACGCCAAGGCTCAGTATTTCTTCCAATGCCTGTACATATACACGATGGCCACCGCAGGTTCGTCTGCCTTCGACCAGATCGCCCAGAGAGAGGCTAATACAACCGCGACTCCACGTTTTACATTGTCACATAATCATAACTCGTGATTTTAATATGCATGACACTCCACCGTACAATTCTCTGTCTCTCCCGGGACATTCTGGCCTTCCTTATCTCGCCCGTATAGACATAGGCGTTTTGATTAATGCCAAAACGACAGGTTCTTACTTTTTATCTCGTTCTAACGACGTCTCGTTTCGTGAACTGTGCGAGATCGGGGTTCGTCAGGTGTGATTCCGTATGCCTTCTGGAATTCGGTCCATACATATTTTGACACCGCAGCTATTCATTATCCCTTTCAGGAGGTGGAAGATTATTAATGGGAGATTAGAAAATTTATATTTTATGCTTATTTTTTCTCTCTAGCGTTCACTCGTGGTCACATCAGCAGATACACGGTCTTTGTATAGGAGGGACAAAAAAAATGAGAGGACATTTAGAACGGTGAAGTAATAAAATATCTAAAATTGAATATTTTAAACGGAAATGTTTGAATATTTTATGAACAGGCGCGTCTGGGGACATTATTTATGAGCTTGTGAATATATTAATTATACATAACATGTCAACACATTATTTAATTAAAATAATCGTTACGGTTTAATTTTTTCATTATTTTTGTTAAATTTAAGAGCCATGTAACTGTTCTGAAATTTTAAATTCCGCTTCCTTGTACTATCATCTAGATCCTGGCAATTTCTCTGGCAAATAAAACAAAAATTTTTTTAGTGTCTGATTTTATTCTATTGAGTCTTTTCAAATTAGGATTGGTCATGGTTAAACATCTATCCTTTAGCCAATTAAATAGAAGGTAAATCGAACACTGTGAGATATACTGATAACTAACAGGAAACAATACACTTGTATGTACACCTGAAGATGTTTGTATTATTGACAATACAGTGTATTGTCAATAATACAATACACTAGTATGTACACCTGAAGATGTTAGGATAGCTAAATGAAATGTACATTGTGTTTTGAAGGTTAAAGAATTTGTGAGACTGAAGTTTATTGGTATTTCCTGTTAGTTATATCTCTTTAGATTGGATTTGGGTAAGCGTAAAACCTATTTTATTTGATCGCTCTCAGGCTTATTATAATATTTTTCCCATGAAAACTGTCTCCAATTTAATGTCCACAATTAAACCTATCATCCTTAACAGCGGTTTCTTTAGGTGGATTGCTCTGGGATTCTCCAAAATAATAGATACTTTATCATTGCTAAGCTTGAGTTGATGGGGTTTCCTCTTCAAGTGGGCGAAATCTACAACTGCATAAGTCTACAGTGACCCGTCAGTAAACAAACAAATTATCTACTCAAGATTTTTATTTTCAGCTTCTTCTACGCCTGTTTCAATCTCATCATAGCGTTCAGATTTACTATAATGGCTTTGATTCTGTTTACACCACTTTCCACCTTTATCTGGTGTACTCGAGGATCCAACTACAGTCTACTTTTATTTATTCTTTATATATCTTGCTGTACAGTTGTATTTCCATTGAATTTAAAAATCTACTCCACCAACAAAACTTGGAATGATGTTTTACACTCCCAATGAAATTTAGACTGTGCCTAGTTTGCCTAGTAGCCTGAAACTAAAGATGTTTACGATAAGTATGTGGAAACTAAATGTTTTCACATACTTATCATAGGAAACACACACGCAATAAAATCAGTTATGAAAACCTAAGTGATGCGAATACTATCAAAGTTCTAGGTGTATTTCGACACATCATTTGTGCACCATTTATCATGTATTTTTGCCAGTGTTTCAATAATATATCTCTCTTGCGATTGCATTATTGCCGTCAGCAAGCGTCAAGGAATTTGGTCACTGCGACATATTTACCAAAGATTATCCATCAATTGTTTTTTTAAGTTTCTTCAAGGTGACTGACACATAACTTTTTTTCTTATTATAGGCCCATAATTTTGCATGACTGGCAATGAATTTCAGCAAGGAGCTCATAGATCCAAATTCGTTTTGAAATCAAGCAGCGGTTGAATTAATTACTGACACTTTTTTGTCTATGTTGTTTCCAGATCTGCTTACCTTCCTCATACTTTCTTGTGGGATCAATGTTTTACATGGGTCACTATTACTTACGATATACCGTTAGTGTCACTTGGTCACTGATCCCAGCAGTTTACTCATAAAATTCTTCTTCAATTTTATTTCCTTTGAAAGATGTCATTATTTACGCTGTTTTCATCCAGTCTATAATTTATTGATGTTGATTTTCCCTACATCATAGGTGTGCAATATCTCAATGTGTGAAACTTAATTAAATAAATATTATATAACCCGACTATCTTAGCCAAAATATTTAGGGATATTTCAAATCTTCTAATTACAAGAAAATCTTCGCATGGAAACCCCCATATTAAACTTCAATGATATTACTTGTCCAAATACACAAGCAAACAGCGTGATGCAGACTGTCAAAAGTTACTAGATGATATAAAGAAGATTTCCTTCAAAGGGATGCAAGTGATACATGATGCGTCAAAGGAGTAGCGAAATGCGTCAAGTTAGGTTAAAGGATTGCTATCTTTACTGACCTCCAGTCAATGCTTAGAGCAATCAATTCCACAACAAGAAGCAGATTATCTTTTTGTTGTGGAAGTCGTCTTACATAGATCACCCGGAAACACCGCAGCCTCTTGCCTTTTTGTGTTTAAGATTTGGGACTATGTAACTGCTTTAAATGAGGTAAGTATCCATACCATTAATTAATATTGGCCTGCTGTTCATGAGTGCTGATTCTTTTTTCGCCACTACTAAATAACAAGTTACGAAATCTATCAAGGAATGGATACAGAACAAGTCCAAGGAGTAGTGACAAAAATCCTGATCGATAAAGGCTGGCAAAACAGTTCGTAGAGGAACCAAGACTTGAATTTACTAAAGATCTACTGAGTAAATAAGACAAGAAGATTGTTAAAATTATAGTAGAAATATAGTATAGTAGCGATCACACAGGGGAAGTTAGATTCTGCGAAGAGGGAGAATTGTGCATTCAACAGAATGGTGACCATTTTGAACACTTATTGTAAATTATAATTAAATAACATACAAATAAGTTATTTACCTTAGTTGTTTAATTAATATCCCATCTTTAAAGTTATAAATTAATAATATATTTTATATTAACTAATATATTTGTTATTAATTTCACCACACATCGCTCGACGATAAATTTTGACAGTGACAGGTGGATAACTGTCAGAATTATGAATATAAGTATGAATATATAGTTACTTTTATTTTACTAAGGTGTTTTTTTACTAGTGTAACCAGTAGCAACAAGTTAGTAGTAAACAACATGATGTTATGTCGTTAATGCATTTGTAAAAACAGTTAATTATAATCAGTTAAAAATAAACGTGGTGTTTAATTAGAATTCTTAACATGGTAGCAGAGCGTAGTTAAACTGGTTGAAGGAAAGTGTTGTATTGCAGTTAAGCTAAAGTGTTTTTAAGTTCGCAATTGAGAAGCGCGGTTCGCAACAGTTCACAACTGTACGTATTCAAAATGGCTACGTGTATGAGCGAAAGCCGATGATGTGTTAATACCAATATTTGATGGAGCGGAATACAGTAAATGGAAGTTAAGAATATTGAAATTCTTACAATTAAAGAAATGTCACGTTGCTATATACAACAATGCACCAATTAAATTTCTAAATTCGAAAAGACATGTAAAAATTGATACTCAAGGTAATGTTGCTGATATATTTACTAAGTCACTAGGAAAGATAAAGTTTGATAAGTTTAGAACATTATTAGGTATTTATGAATAACATTTTGTACATCTATTGTAATTAGTAAAATAAAAGTAAGGAGGTGTGTCAGAATTATGAATATAAGTATGAATATATAGTTACTTTTATTTTACTAAGGTGTAACTAGTGTAACTAGTAGCAACGAGTTAGTAGTAAACAACATGGTGTTATGTCGTTAATGTATTTGTAAAAACAGTTAATTATAATCAGTTAAAAATAAACGTGGTGTTTAATTAGAATTCTTAACAATAACCTATATACTATCTAATCTATACCCCCATTTCAAGAAAGCGGAATCATCATAATTTAATTAATTTTGCAACAGTCGGCATATTTATAAGGCTAATCTGAAATCGGGGAATACCTGATGCAATTTATATTTTTTTCGAATTTTACGTTGAGTCAATGGGCTTGCGTGTATCAGGAGATGAGACCATGAATGTTTGATGTTCTTGTCGGGATAAGAACCTAAAAGAACATGCCACAGAAGAATGGATAATAAAATCGAGACAAACACATGGATTTGTTGCAAGAAAGAAATTCGGCAGACCGATTAGAGAAAGTTGGAAAAAAATACTTAAAGGTAACCTTGGCTCCTACAAGTTTAATCATCGTAATTTGCTTGAACGCATTATGCACTCGCAACGCAATCAAAATATAATGACTATATACAATGCGATCCTACAGGCGACCAATACACAAAGCTAATGGCTTTAAAATTTTATTGCACCCAGCTATTACTGCTACTAATTCCCCACTAAATCACGGCCTTCTCTGTTTTTCGGCTATTAAAAGTATCGAAGGCGTTAATTATCCACCCTTTAGAAGCGGCAAGCGGCAAGTTGCTGCCGGCAATACAAACCTTTTACAGTAGCGAGCATCAAAAAGCTAATTACTTTTTTATAGCGCGCGTACACACACGCACACAAACATATGAAAGTCGACGCATTACATTACACTTTACACGTCAGTCATTTTAGCACATCTTACATTTCACGTCCTACACGTTTGCAGGTTTATATCTGTGCAATTTTACAATTTTATATGTCGCATACGTTATGTGTGCGAATAATGATCTAATAAAAACAGTTCTGTGAATTACAGTGTGCAACGTAATATAAACGACGATCAGGAAATTTGTTTCAACATCTGCCCGTGTATTAATATGTATAGAACATCGTAAATGGCCTGCTTATAATTGACATACCGGTATATACATACATACGAGTGTATCGGCTTAGACTAATGGACGAATGAGTTGAATGTTCTCCCTTCGGTTTTATTCCCATTTTCCGCGTTGCGAGCTTTCAATTATCGGTTCAACTCGGTATGCGTACTGCGGTACCGCGTATGTAGGTACAAAAATAATTTTTATTGCTCGGAAGTGCAAGCAATTACCAGACGTTTAGTTTGCTAAAACGTTTACGCGGGCGATAGTGCTTCGATCAATGTTTTTAAGACGGAATAGAGTTCAGGCCTAAGTCTTCGTGATTAGCAAAAAAAAATTTCAGTTTATATTCAAGACCGTTTGTTATAAGAAAATATTTAAGAGGTGACATTTAATTTAGGTTTATCGTTATTTTATATTTTTATTATTTTCTTGTCTATCTCTCGATTGGGCACGCATTGATTGATACCAGTGATGGGGCAATCGGATCCAAAAAGCATTCATTAAGCGTAAACGGATATGTAGTCACTACGCTAAGAAAAATCGGAACTTTTTCTTAACGATTCTGATTCTTTTGCTAAACGATTCAAATATCGGTTCATACAGATACCGATTCTTTTTTGTCGATAAGGAAAAAGAATCGTTAAGCAAAATGTAGCCGATAAGGAAAAATATTCGTTAAGCATCACATAGTCAAGCCGATGTATGTATTTATATGTAGACACCGAGGCCAAGGCAAGCATATTTACGGCATATTTCTTTTGATTTTTTTGCGATTTCTTATAAGCTAGCTGCATAATATTTGTATAGAATTATCTTAATACACACGTATACGTTATTTTGGTGGAACTAGAATTACATTATCATTGGTTTAATATGATTTAGGTAAATTTTAGTGGTGGTGCATTTGCATAATAAATGTAAGTATTTTTTTTGTTTAGTTACGAAATGCATAATGAAATAATCGAAGTAATATTACTGTATGCTAATGAAATTTTCTGTTTAGTCTGTTAAAGAAAGTAACATAAAAATAAAAAAAAAAACTGAAATTTCTGTTTTCTGCTTCATAAATAAGGATAAAGGATAGTTGCATTTACACCTAACATCTTCTTTTTTTTTGGATCCGATTGCCTCATCACTAATTGATACTATAAGAAATATTGATTTGTGCTTTTATTTTTATATTTATGGAAAATCATTCTTACATTCAATAAACATTAGCATATTTTGTGACTGTGATATATAATAATGGCGCGATTAATACCTGACTAGGTACATTTGAAAAACAAGAATAATAGCAAAACATACAGAGTTAGGGAAATGTGTGAAAACATCTGATTTCTGGCTAAATTATTGATTGTATTAAAAAATAACCTTAAGAAATTCTTTGTAATATTGTTATTCTATTCTGTGACATACTTTGACTTCCAACAACTATCACATGTTTCGAGATATGACGTCATCAGTAGTTTTTTTTTAAATGGATCACCCTGTATCTCTTCACATTTTCGGATCGACACTTTTTCACGAATTACAATGATATACGGTTTGGTGGGTGTGCCGCTTGAGATATTAAAATTAAGCCTTGGTTATTAAAATCTTTTTGTCAGATGTATCTGATAAAGAATATTCGCATTCTCATATTGCCAGTGAAACTTTTAGCAAAACTGAAATTATTTTGCATTACTCAGTGTTACTGACAGTTACAGTCAATGCTGACAGATACTAAAATAGTTGATCATTATGGGCGAACTAACAGAACGTAAAAGAATTAGTTTGTTAATGATGGTTGGTTTTGGAGACAGGCAGAGGTTCTTCAAGATGCATGCAATAATCTCTGATGAAAGTAGTTGAACATCAACAGTCTCAAGGGTATTGTAAAATTTTAATGAAACTGGATTGACTTCATTTACTTATTTGGCATGCAATTCATTTAGCAGTGTAGTAATACTCAAAAATAAAGTTCCTATATAGATTTTCATTTATATATTGACTTGACAGGTAAGATATAAGTCATTATTCCTTACCATGGCGTCAAATAAAATGTACACGTTTAATAACCAATTTATTCTGTCTGCATCATAATCCTCGAACTAGGCATATCTATTTTTATAATCCATCATTAAATTTTCAAAAATTTAATGATGCGTGATAAATCTAAATAACCTAAAAGTATGTTAAAAATTCGCCAAAAGCCGGTCGATATAAAATTGCTACAAATGAAGATAATTCTTTGGATGTTCTTATTAATCTTCAAGAAGAACCAAAAACGTCACTAACAAAACTGTCCTCCTGTTACTTTATTGATCCTTTTTTCTTGTCTAAAACTAACAATAAGTTTCATCCGTATTAAGTACATTTAGTAAAAGAATTAAATGAAGGTGATCCTCATATATTATATGGATGCAGTTTTGTCAGAAAATGGTGGATAAGATTGATTGTAATGGAACTAAAGATGTTAATAGCCAACGCTTTATTTCAATATCTCTAGCCGTATGTCATTATAATTCTTGGAAAAGTGTCTTTTCGAAAATGTAAAAAGATACAGGGTGATTCATTCACATTTGCGTGACCCTGTATAAGTAATTTGGATATATTGGGGATGCCAGAGATAATTACAAAAATAATAAATAAAAAAACATTACGCATCGTTAACCATTGTTTCTTCTTGTGGCTTTCCAAAACATTCCTGGCTGAGTTTTCCAGCGCGTACACATACAAAAATGGCTCTTTTGGTTTTATTGTAATACGGTTTGCAATATCTTCTTTTGCCCATAGGGGCTACAGTTGATCGTGATCTGTCTTCATTAGCTTTTAGGAAGCGTTGCTTTGTATTTTTTATATAATGTCTTTTTATTATTGATCTCTGCAACTGAAAATGTACCAAATTATTACATTATTATTATTATTATACAGATTATTTGCAATTTATTTTATTACTACAAACTGTATTACAGATTACTGTAAAATATTTACTGTTTATTATGAGAAAACTGCCAAGATTCAAAAACGCATTTTTGTCTTATTATCCTACTGTCCCATATTGCCCCATTCGACGGTACCTAATAACAGAAGAAATTAAAAGCAACAGCATATTAGTATACAATGTTACTTCTGTTGTACATATGTATTTTGATCTTTGATTTCTCTTTATGTAGTTTGATGATTTGTAACGTTTGAATTTTCACCTTTTTATCCTATTTTTATTTATTGTTAGTACTACTAGAGTCATCTACCGGCGTGTAGTTGAGCTAGGTTGGTAGCTTAACTGTTCTTCGAATTTTACTTTTCAATTAGAGTTTTGGAATCGTTTTTTATCTTTAATAAATTCATTCTTTGCAACGTAGCGTTTCTTTATTACTCTGGTTACTTCACTACGTCAAGTATGTGAAGTTGTTTATTGTTTACGATCTTATTATTCTGCGAATATTAAATATATTTAGCACGCCCCAACATCTCCACCATTTGTCGATATGTTTAACCATTTTTAATTTTATCTAAATAAAAACATATTGTAATAAATAGGTAAAATAGCCAGGCTCAGTATACTTTATTTTGTTTATGGCTCAGTAAATTTTAAGTAATAATAGTTATCATTATGGATATTTTATTTTGTTTATCCTTGCTCTTGTCAATGTTTATTGCATGTATACCTATTTCTCATATCAATATACTAAACTATATGCTCAACTTTGTAACAACATCAATAACTTTTATTAAAAACCCGATGTACGTCCTTTAATTTGTTTTATTATTGCATTAATATGTTTATTACCTACCCTGAGAGAGTGAGCTAGCCGGAAGCCATGAAGGCAACTAAGTTAAAACCCCACAAATAAAGGTAATACTTTTTTCTGAAATATGAATCATTTCGGAATAAGAATTTGAAATATCTATTACCCCGGAACAGGAGTTCCACTTCATCCGCTCTCTAATCTTGCACGCAGGCCTTCAAAGAAACTACAAGCAGCAGTACTAATCTGGCACACGCGTCGCTCTTTTGTTTATTTCTTTTTCATTTAAAGTTTTTATAATCTTTTTGGTTAATTCAATTTGCTTTGTTCTTAATTCTTTATTATAAATTCTTTCTGCTGCAATGCAGTTTTGATGTGTTTTTTCCTTATTTTCCTCTTATTTTATAGACATGATGTTTTTCTGTTTGGTTAAAATGTGGGCCTTGTTTCATTAAAAAGATATTTTCTTCATTTAAAGTAGATATATTATCCGCTCACGCCGATATTTTGAGGAGACATAACTTTTGTACTTGAGTGTACCATCTTTAACGAATTAAATGCGAATTGAAGCTGCACAAATCAAACTACAAGTACTGCGTACCGACCAATGCATTTTTAATTACTATTTCAGTGTGCTGCAACTTCGATTGTATTAATAAATAATCGAAGATTTGTGCAGCTTCGATTCGCATTTAATTTGCTAGAGATGGTACAACATATACGTTGTAATTGACCGTCGTAATGACGCGTAGGTCGTCGAAGAGATCCGCAAGATTCGACGCACGCTCAGGTCCCCAATTTGTGAGTTTGTTTAATGTCTCTCAGATCGGCAGCCGCGATTATGGCTTCACGGAGCGCCCGAGCGCTGCTATCATAACTCAAGTCTGACGTCGAAAATTAGTCAACGTTATTATGCCGGCCTGCGAACGCAGCTCACTACGACCCTATAATCATTTGGGTGAGTTCCCCCCTCTTCCAACTTTCCACATTTCCACACAGAGAAAATAAGTAACTATGTGCAGTTGTCGCTCTTATCTCTCTATTAAGTTGGAGTTATGCGACTGATATACTCTTATAGGGTAATTGTTCCAGATATAAGACTAAGATAATTCCAAAAAGTTTCTTTTTTTTTTTAAGTTTAATTGTTAGTAAGAAGCATAAAAAATAACGATGGAATAAATATAATTTATTACCTCTAATTATCCATTTCAACATGCAATTAAAAGAAAAATTACCCGATTAATTAAAACGCAAAATAATATCGAGAACACCGCTTTAAATATTGCGAAGGAGATACACATGTTCTCATTTGCATATACAGCGCGTATTACAGGGAAAAAGCGCAGATGGATATCTCTAAAACATTGTACTACACAACGCAGACAACAATGCCCTCCGATATAAAGGATCATATACAGACGGAACGAATACGGCCCCGCTGTAGATAGATAATCCCGAATCCATCCGCATTTTATTTGTACAATACATGTCGTTATTTACATAAATATGTGTGGTGCGCAACGTATCTCCGGGGAAACTCGCTGATTTATTACCGGTACCTTTTAGTAATATTGCTCGGTCTATAATTTACATGAAATTAAAGTCGGTTTATCGCGGAATTGTCCTCGATCTGTGTTCTGCATGGATCTCCCTGACGATGGGGCATATAATACTAAATGAGGGCTTATCTTGAAAGGTGTATCTAAATTTTTTATAACTTCATAAGAGACGGACAATCCCTTCAGGGGTAATCGTTAAATTATGACGTTTAGAACAAGAAAAATACTGGATTTTAAGAGGACCTTTGGTAGCAGGTGTTCGCTAGGAATATAAGTATAGAAAATAGAAAGCCAATTTTAATGTATAAGCAGTGTAAACGTGATGAACTTGTTGATGGGTATATTGGTGATGACTAATCGGCTATTATTAGAAGAAACTATGTGTTATAGCCAATACTCCTAGGACCTTAGTTTAATTATGGCCGTCCGAAAGATATTTAAAAATGTTCACAATAAAGACCTGTAGTAATATAAGTATTCTTGTTAATTTGAGATGATTTTTTTAAACATCGGGAGAGAGGACGCATTAAAAATGTTTCAAAACTTATTTTTTTTTTAATTAGAAGAGGTGAGAGAGGGAGGGGGATTATTTTTTAAAATGGGTTTTTTGTTTCTCTTTTTTTTTAACATCGGGAGAGAGGACGCTTTAAAAATGTTCCAAATCATATTTTTTAAACATCGGCAGAGGTGAAAGAGGAAGGGGATGATTTTTTAAATATTTTTTTTTAAATCGGGAGAGAGGATTCTTTATAAATGTTTTTTATCATATTTTTTTTAACATTGGAAGGGGTGAAGGGGGGGGCGATGATTTTGTGTAAATGCAATTTTTTTAATTTTTTTTAAACACCGGGAGACACGACGCTTTAAAAATGAAGGAGAATGATTTTTTTAGATTTTTTTTTTCTGTTTGAAACATTAGGAGAGAGAATGCTTTGGAAAAATATTTCGAATTTTCATTTTTTTAACATTGGAAGGGGTGAGAGGGGGGCAAGGAATGATTTTTTTTAAAGATATTTTTTTTTAACATCGGGACAGAGGGCGCATTAAAAATGTTTCAAAACTTATTTTTTTTTAATTAGAAGAGGTGAGAGAGGGTGGGGGATTATTTTTTAAAATGGGTTTTTTGTTTCTCTTTTTTTTTAACATCGGGAGAGAGGACGCTTTAAAAATGTTCCAAATCATATTTTTTAAACATCGGCAGAGATGAGAGAGGAAAGGGATGATTTTTTTAAATATTTTTTGTATTTTTTTTTTAAATCGGGAGAAAGGATTCTTTATAAATGTTTTTCATCATATTTTTTTTTTAAATTGGAAGGGGTGAGAGGTGGAGGGCGATGATTTTTTTTAAATGCTATTTTTTTTAAACATCGGGAGACACGACGCTTTAAAAATGTTTCAAATCATATTGTTTTAATATTAAAAGGGCTCAGATGGGAAGGAGAATGATTTCTTTAAATATTTTTTTTTCTTTTTGAGACATTAGGACAGAGAATGCTTTAAAAATATTTCAAATTATATTTTTTTTGATCACTGAAAGGGGTGAGAGGGGGCAAGAGATGACTTTTTAATGATATTCTTTTTTTTCTAACCATCTAGAGAGAGGACGCTTTCAAAATATTTCAAATCATTTTTTTTCTAACATTGGAAGGGGTGAGAGGGATAGGAGAATGATTGTTGAAGTGATAATTTTTCCTTTTTTAACAGAAGAAGAGAGAGGGCGTATTAAAAATGTTTCAAATTAGATTTTTTTGCAACATTGGAGGAGGGGACAAAATATGTTTTTTTTAATGATATTTTTTTGTCTTTTTTTTGAATATCGGGAGAGATACTTTCAAAATATTTCAAATCATATTTTTTTAACATTAGAAGGGGTGAGAAGGCACAGGGGATGATTTTTTTTAAATGATGTTTTTTTTAACATTGGGACAGAGGATGCCTTAAAATATTTTAAATCATATTTTTTAACATTGGAAGGGGTAAGAGGGGACAGAGGATGATTTCCTAAATATAGTTTTTTTTAAAAAAAACATTAGAAGAGCGAGCGTTTTAAAAATGTTTGGGTTTTGGTTTTTTTTTAACATTGGGAGAGAGGGCGCTTTAAAAATGTTCCATATCACATTTTTCAACATTGCAAGGAGTGAGAGGGGGAGCGGAAGAGGAATGATTTTTTTAATATTTTTTTTTTAACATTAGGAGAGAAGACACTAAAAATGTTTCAAATCATATTTTTTTTAACATTGGAAGAGGTGAGAGGAAGAGCAGGATGATCTTTAAAATGAATTTTTTCCCTTTGGTTAAACATCGGGAGGGGTGGCGCATTTTTAATTATATTCAAATCATATTTTTCTAACATTGGAAGAGGTGAGAGGGGGCAAGGCATGTTTTTTTTTAAATAATATTTATTTTCTTTTTTTTAAACATTGGGAGAGAGTACGCTTTAAAAACATTTCAAATCATAGTTTTTATAACATTGGAAAGTATGAGAAGGAGCAGGATATATTTTTTTTTAGTCATATATATATATATTTTTAATATTGTGAGAGAACACGCTTTGAAAACATTTCAAATCATTTTTTTTTAACATTGAAAGGGGTGATAGGGGGAGGGAGACGATTTTTTTTTTAAATATTTTTTATTTTTTTTTAACATCGGGAGAAAGAACGCATTAAAAATGTTTCAAATCATATTTATTATTATACTATAAAAAAACGATGGTATTTCGATTATATTCCCAGGTAACTAAGTAATTTGTATACCAAGTTCGAAAAATAACTTTGTTTTTGCTTTTTTTAGCCCGAGAATGTAGACGACGATGAAGGAAACACTTTTTGGCAGTGGTGTATACAAAAATAATTGCTATATTCTTGTACTATGTTATTAGATACATCAATACGTTAGTTCACTTGTTTTTGTAATGTCCGGAATACTTATAATTGCAAGACAAATAGTTTGCTCTTCAGCAGTCACATAATTTAACGTTAATATAACCAACTCTTTTTACAAACTAAATAAAATGAAATTAAGTAAGAAAAAATATAAAGAAATCATCGTCATCGAATATTATCTACTGTAAATCAGAGAACGCTAAATGTGAAGTTTTTTATCTCATACTCACTTATGACAGATGTCAATAACTTTTAAAATATTATGATCAGGTATAATATATGCCTAATTGTTGTGACTCAGTCACAAAGTTACAGAAACAAGGTTACATAATCAGCATTAAATGTTGAAAGTTGATTTCACAATGTCAAAAAATTATTACAAACGTACAACTACTATAAGAGTTATATTTTTTATGAATACGAGTGTACTTTCTTTTCCGAACGAGAATATACGTATCCAGTAAATTTTAAGATAGGGCACTGGGTGTATAAGTAAGTACCGCATAGATTTTCAAAATAGTGGAAGTAAATTTCTCGAAGTGAAAAATTATTAAATATTGTATTTATATTAGTACATTTTTACTGGGAGTACTTCAACTCCGTATACACCTTTTGTACATGGTAAATTTCATAACAATTGCACTGCAGAATAATGCCTATAGATACTCTTTTTCTCTTCTAACAGACTAGTGGAAATGATAAGAAATAAGAGTGTTAGGTTGTTGGTTAATTTTTTGTTTTTTAGATTTTCCTAATTTTGTCAATTTATACTTACAATTAAAATGTTTCGACATGAAAGCTCTATAAGTCGCTAAAATTGCGCTGTTGCGCTACTTAAATCGGCAATATTAAATGTTACCAAATTCTAGCTCTCACTGTACCAGCCGTCAGCTCGCGCGCGTTCACTTGGTATCTACTTTGTATATATAAACGCATACCTCATCTTGGGGATCTAACTCAGCACTTGTGAAATATTTTTACGCACGTGTTTATATCAATTTTAAACTTTATTAATTACTGAACGATTGAGATCCCGTTATATCCTGCTCTATATAAAGAAAGTAAAAGAAAGAAACATCGTCGATTTAATTCTAGCTTTATTATACATCTAACTAATTTATCTATTTTTGACATGCTATTGCATATACATGAAGCGCATTTAGAACACTTTAACAAGTAATAAATCGCCTCGTTTTCTTCTCATTTTACGAGTTTTAATTCCAAGTAGACCCAAACGACTCACGTACGGACGCTATGTAGGTACTCATACATTAGAATATGATATACTATATACAGTACTGGATATTTAAACAATTAAGTTGCCACTCCACTCTCTTTAACATTTTCCTTTTGATCGAGTGCAGCGATAACTTCATCGTATAAATGCACGCCACCGCGTAGTACTTTGGCGTTTGAGTATACATATGCAAGGAGATCATTGAATCTCGAGGTTCAAGAAAAAAAGACCCATATCCAATTATATGTTTCTGTACATACGCTTTTACGAGCGTGTCCTAAATCAGAAATAGTCACCGGTTTGGTTTACTGCCGTAGCGATTTGCTTTTACTTGACTTTATTAATCCGATTACGCTATGCTGCGCGCTCATTTGCAAATGAAATGGAATGAAATATCCTTTGTATGTGTATGAGTTCGTAGTAGGTTAGCCTGGCATCCGTGTTTATTAGTCATATCTTTACGGCGAGCAATTAAATGAATATAAATACTAATTGACATGTATTTAGATTTGTGCGTGTCTGCTATATGTTGCAGTTGCATTGATAAATTGTAAGTTTAATGTAATCTTTGGCTCCTCAATCAGGTTTTTGGGTGGTTAATTCTAACCATGCCCTTTGTGATGTCCCAATTCCTTCAGGCGTTGCTTAGGATACAGAGGAATTGAAAGTGCATTAGTAAAATAATCAAAAGTTTTAATTCAAGGTCAGTCAAAATAGAACTCATAGGATTACCTATGGGAAGTTTATTTGTAAGAAGTGTTATCATATGTAATGCGACACGGTAGCATACAGTCCGCTATAAAAAAAAATTAAATATAATACTTTAATTAAATTTTAAACATCCTAATGTCATCTATATTCATTATTTTTTATTCTAATCATAAGTATGCCTTCTCAAATGTCAGCTCGCATGCGGAGTGAGAATTTCTGTCTGCTATGGCATAGAGGTCGCTCTGACTTTAATTAATTAACCCTTTTAATTCTTCAGTACGACCCCAGGTGCTGTAGGAGCATGTTGCTTGAATGTCCTCTATTCTAATAAAGTGCTTAGTGTCAGTGAAATAGTGTGCATGAGACTCGGGTACATAAATTATGATCGATTTTGTACGATAAAAGCAGTATTTAAGTTCAAACACATAAGATTTTTATTTATAAAAAGTTCGAAATGTGAAACCGTGTAAAAACAACATAAATAAGGTATAATTAAAAATCTCAGGTAAGTTAAATGAGTTCGCATATTAAATAGCAATTGCGTTTTAAACTAGTAATTCCACTTTTTGCAATGGAAATTTATCAGAAAATAAATATCTTTAAAATTAAATTTTAAAATTCCCGCGTTTTCGAGATATTTATCTCACATCAGTAATTCTTTGCTTAAAAGTCGGGTACAACAGTATGTACAATATTTGATGGTAAAAATTACTCGATATTCGTTTCGTGCCGTGAATATACATATTGACTATTAACATTAACACCACCACCTTATAAAAAATTTCCACCAGTGAACGCAAACTAATCGGCGGTCGTTTACAACATTTTCTAACCAAACAAATTAAATGAAATTTCTCATAAGTATATTAAAATTTAGATTTGAATTAGAAAATAATACGTTCATTTTTAGGTTGATTTGGGCGCGGTAGCAGGTCAGATCGAAACATCGCATGGAAGTCCTCGTACTTCGAATTGCGAGGAATGGCTCAGGACAGGAACATATCTCGGGACGCGACAATTATTTAGGTAAATTATGGATAAACTACTAATATGATAAACTTTGTTTAAAAATAACCATAATTTCTAGATTGGAATTTGGAATAAATGTGATTTTCATCAAAATAGCCGTTAAATTTTAATCGAGACACGTCCGTCTCTCACGAAGGTTGGCTAGCGAATGCTTTCAATTGAAAATTTCTAATAGACATCGATTGCGATTGTCCTCCCAAGGGCTGCAAACTGCACTCAGAAGAATCCGTTAATTTCACCACGACGTGAGGGGAATATAGGATATTTAATACATGAGAATGCCCATGTGATCAAATGGGATTATGAAATGATTAGAGTAAATTAAAATAAATAACTATAGCAAAATTATGGACTCATCTTACATTCATTATAAAATAAAGGTATAGGTCACCCAATGTAGAATGGCGTTGCGACGCAGTAGCATTTGTGTAAGGTGGGGGTAGATAGTACAAGCCCGCTCATTTGATTTGAAACACCTAAAATTATGCCACGGAATGTACTCAGCTCTAGGCACTATTTACCCTTTTCTGTCGCACAGCTACCTGCACTCTTTCCTCGAATGCGCATCTCAGAGGCCATTCTATGATGGGCGACCTATACGTGTGTGTATATTATGGAAAAATACTTAACTTAACTGTTAAAACTATTAGCTGTACAATGAGCAGGTATGCAACCTTGCATACACGTCGATTTTTGACGAAACCCAATTCCAGCGATTCTCTTTATTTTTCTCTTGACATATCACTGTACATGGATTGCAAATACATATAAAAACATTATTAAACTAAATTTAAGCAAAAATAAATACACTGTAAAGAAAAATAAAATGTTCTTTCGAACCGAAACTTGATCCAACTTTGATCGTCAATATATGTTGTAAAATGTTTATAATTTAAATTCTAATATTTAATTTTGATGTGTAGATATTTCACTACTGATCATCTTTACTTCCTGAAGGGAACATTTTGAAGGAAAATGCCCTTGAAAAACCTGCCAGTTGCGGAGGTTTCCTACAATACCTGGATCGGCTATGCGACATTCAATACCATTTTTATTATAATTTTAAAATAGATAAAAGTAAAACGAATGTGGTGCGTGTATTTCATGTTGGCGTGAAAAAGTTGTTCGGTTTTTATTCCTTAGATGCTTGAACGCGGTGTCAATTTTTAATAAACGTATTTGCAATAAATTTCATAAATTTTATAGTAAATTACAAATATCTCATTAATATGTGTATCTTAGAACTGAATAACGAGGGTTTATTTGATTTATTTTTTGATAATTTTGGAATCAGTTAGTCAAAATTTAGTGTAACATTCAAACAAATTTTTTACAGCTTGGAAAAGACTAAATGTTTAGTCGAAACGAAAATAAATAATTTAATGCGATAGTGCTCTATTTTTGACCATTCATCCCTAATTTATATATCGTATTGGAGCATTGAATTATTTTGGTAAAATTAATTATGGTACAATTAAATTATATCAGTTTATTAAACCATGACACATATTTAAAATAGAAATACTGTCCGCCAGACAAAGTGAATCAACTTTCTTGCCACTGTTTATAGAATTTAACCGCAAAATCCGACGTAAAAGAACACAAACGTATAAAATAAAAGTAAAATACCTGTTCGGTTTTAGGGGGACAAAATTGACCCAAGATCGTACAGGAATTTTATCAATTTTCTTTTTTTGCGTGTGCAGGTTGCAAACTCTGCATTTCTTGTTTACTGATTATTTTTTTAATACATGTTACCATAAAGAGAATCAAAAGACCTTTTCTATCTGCTCTATTCCAAAGTTGTCCCCGTTGATATGACAATTCAACAGGTTTCGGAATTTTATATAAATCATACACTGAGAAAAGTGGGCTAAGTAAAGCGTTTACTTGATAAAAAATTATTTACAATAGATAAAGTTTTACTTGGAACTACTCTCGTTAATTAATACCTGCAAATAAACCCAGTTTCCTGAATGCAAGTTCTCACTGTAAATAGTGCTTTTATTAACGGCTATTACACAGCGTACCTCACAAATTTGTGGTAAGTAACGTATTACTTATGACTACTGGTACTGTATCTAACTACAGCACATGGTTAGTAGAAGTAACAACAATGCCGATCGCTATTAAACTCATGTGTTTTCTTAAATAGGTAACAACTTGCCACAACCATGAGTATTTGAGTTTTGCTGCCATCCCGTGATTGTTTTACTATTCCTGATTGGCTAATGCGGCGGAGTAATAAAATAGCTCCGACACTGCTACGCGCGCAAGCGCGTGCTAGCGTCAAGTAAGAGTTACGGACGTGGGAAAAGGTCGTCGAAAAAGAGTGGCCAAGGAGTACGGCCATTGTAGGCCAGTTGGAACGCAAATATATTAAAAATACCGGGTGGCTTAACTGAAGGCCCCATCCGTATAAAGAATCCCAGCGAAAGAAGAAGTACCGAGCCTATAAGCAATCGGATGTTTCAAGGCTGTAGTTTTAAACAACGTGGTGGGATATTTGAATTCCCCATCATTGTGATATCTGCGCCCGCTGGTGAAATTAAAGTGTTGATGCCGTGGATGATTCCACAGTCCCAGTGCCACCTGTAGTTAGGGATACCCCGACGAAGTAGCCGTTTTCGTGGCGATCACCGGACATAACCGCCACGTACGCCGACAGAGGATCAACCCGCCGAGACAACGCCCAGTACAAAGAACCAACAGAAACCACCACAAGTTTACCGCCCAGGTATAACATTTCTTTGTTTTTTATTAGTTGTAACTTCAAAGCTATATTTCTCTTTGTCCTTTGTTTAGATTTCAATAACTAAATAACGTTTCACGAGGGCCCTAATTACCTTATCTTTTATTATTATTTTTTGTTCATTTTTTTCATTATTAAGGAATATATTTTATGAGTCATTACGTTGTAAATTGTTTAAAAAAAAACTGTTGTTAAAGTGAAACTAATACCTTTCATTCATATCAGGTAGTCATTGTGTTTATCCTACACAAAATAAAACTATTA
This sequence comes from Protaetia brevitarsis, assembly GCA_004143645.1. Taxonomy (NCBI): domain Eukaryota; kingdom Metazoa; phylum Arthropoda; class Insecta; order Coleoptera; family Scarabaeidae; genus Protaetia; species Protaetia brevitarsis. The sequence goes on from RXPK01000157.1 coordinate 1,218,553, forward strand.
CTAATAATACTGCTTTTTATTTAAATTTATATTAAATATTCACTAAACTTCCTCGTTTCCTGCACTACCTATAGTTGAACAACAAATTTAAGGTAAGTATATTGTATATTTATAGTAAACCATGGCCTTTTATGTATCAGGTATTTAGTGAACGTGCATGAATGATACTCTTTCCTTATCACAAGTAATCTAAATAGCTTGTATTAATTATGAAGGTGTGATAGCTGTTATAGAATAGTTCACTCACAGCAATACACGTACTACTTGACAAGGGCAAATCTTTGCTCACTGCAACTACATATATTCTTTGTCTTAATAATAATAATAATAATAATAATAATAATAATATATTGTCATAGCTCTAAGACAGAACATGGACATCGTCAATACAATAAATACAATGGATAGAATCCTAAAACTAATATAAATAAAATATCAATAAATAAAATATAAGTAAATATTTAGATGTAAACATATTTTAGGTTTGAAAATCTAAATATTCCTGAATATCATAAAAGTTGTGAGCGCTTAGATATTGTTTTAATTTAAATTTGAACTCAGGAATACGGGTTGCAGTTTTTATAGTTTTTGGTAATTTATTATATAGCATTATTCCTTTATATTCAGGACTTAATTCGAAAGCCGCTGTATTGTGAAATGGTACACTTTTATTATCTCTGCTGCGCGTTGTCATGTTTTTGTAAATGTCTGAGTTCCTTTTAAAATTCTGTTCATTATTTTTTAAAAACACTAATATTTCATATATGTACAAGGAGGCTAACGGCAGAATATCAAGTTGTTCAAATAGTAAACGACAAGAAACAAACGACGACACACCCAACATACAACGAATAATTTTTTTTTTAAAGAGAAAAACCTTCTTGCACCAGCCGCTGCACCCCAAAAATAAGTCCATACCGAAGACGAGACTCCACATACGCAAAATAAAATTGTCGGAGCGAACTTAGACTGACGGTGTTTCTCAAGCATCTAAGCCCGTAAAGTGCTGAAGTGAGTTTACTTATTAACATTTTGCAATGATCATGAAATTTTAAATTTTTATCCACTATCAGACCTAGAAACGTAACATTCTGTCTTTCAGGTATGGATCTACCATCACAAGGCACATATAAACTACACCCGCCCTCTCTGACTGTTAGCGAGAATGTTAAAATGCATGCCTTTTCTCCGTTCAATACTAGGTCGTTATCACTACACCAGTAACTCATGTCATTCACTAATTTTGCGGCTAAACGTGAAGCGTTTTCAGTTGAAGATGACTTTAGTATGCAACTAGTATCGTCAGCATATTGTGCCAACGTACAGTTAGATAACGTTTGCCCTAAATCATTAACATATATAATGAAAAGAGTTGGACCTAGTATTGAACCCTGAGGAATGCCACAATCTAAATTTCTGATCGAAGAGTGGTGACTCCTGGTTACATTTGTGCTATCTCTCCCTTTAACATTTACTACCGCTTTTCTATTATTTAAAAATGAATGAAATAGGTCATAAGCAACACCGTAGATCCCAAATGATTTTAATTTTTCTAGTAGTAACGAATGATTTACGATATCGAAGGCTTTTGACAGGTCAAAGAAAACACCAGTAACCAGACTCCTCCTATCCAAACCCTCATAAACACTTTTTAACGCATGCTCTATCGCACAGGATGTATTCTTTCCACTAACAAAACCAAACTGTGAAGGCGAGATTAAGTTATTTTTCATTAAATAATCGGTTAACCTTTTGTTGATAATTTTCTCAAACACTTTCGAAAATGCTGATGGCAGAGATATAGGCCTATAATTCTTTGGGTCGTGTTGTTACCTTTTTTATAAACAGGAATGATTTTGTTAAGTTTTAATCGATCTGGATACACGCCCTCACTCAAAGACTGGTTTATTAAATATGTTAGCGGCTGCAGTAAATTGTCGCAGACAAGACCCAACAAAAAGCAGGGTACATCATCGTAACCAGCCGAATGTTTCTTCGACACTTCCCTGATTATCCGCAACTAATCCGTAACTACTTCAGTTTAATTATCATAAGTAATTTCATAAGTTACCGGTATGAAGCAGACCATAAGTAACTTAGATTGCTTGTTGTTAGTATCAGTGTTTAGGATCTCTTTTTTACTAGTGCTAAGTAATCTGTGCTTTTTTCCCTTATCCAGCTGAACTTTTTACTTACCGTAATTGTATTTTTATTTATGATTATTAATTTTTTTTCTCAATGCAGCAAGTAAAGTTATTTGAGGTGGTTCGTTTCAATTGAAACGCCTTGTATATCTATTCGGCGTGTATTTTTTTGTCCTTCCACCGCTCTTAATAACTCACCGTCAACCGATCGTCCGCACGTTATTCAACCTCTAGTAAACACAATTGGCGGGATATTTATCTTTAAAACTGTCGACACGAACCATTTTCGCAGATTATCCGTCTGACTGTGTGTTTGAAATTACGTCCAACCCAACAACGGAGATGAATCTCTATTTTTTCTCCAACTTCTATTTATTTTAACAACAAAGAACGTGTCTTTTAGTTTAAGGTAACACCACAGAGAGAAAGGACAGGTTAAGTATCAGCTACCCATTCTACGCGCTGTTTTATTTGATTAGAACGCCGCTGTTAAGTCATCGCCGAAGACGGTGAATCACATTCTGCCCGGCACGGTTCCCCTTTATAATCGATGCAAGTGAGGAAATCTGTGGCGATTGTTTAATTTCCCGAAACGTCGCGTGCCTGTTTGAAGACGTCTGTCGTTTTTCTTTCTACGTTTTTTTTTTTTTCTTTTCTTACCTCTTATAGTTTCTTAACACGATATCTTTTTACCGTTCCCCATCACAGTATCTACTTACGTGAGATTGTGTAAGCATTTTTTTTTTTTTGTGAAATAACGAAGCGTCGAAAGTCTAATGTCGATGGTGTTCCGTTTCTTCTCGATTTCTTTCGAAACGGATCGCTTCGAATAGTCGTATCCGTGTTTCTGTATGCCTGTATGTGTATTTACTTTGATTGTGTAACTTCGTTGCGTTTGAAAATTACATAAAATAATTATTTTTATAACTCGGATTGCTAAACAGTACGAAAACAAACGCCATCGGGTTAGATTATTAGATTACTACAAAATGTTCCGAGTAACCGAAATGATATAGGGTTTGTTCGAACATGCAGTTCGCGAACGATTCACTATCATGTGAATCAGTCAGTCTGAACGCATTCCAGTTCGTGAGAACTCCAATCTGCTCTCTGATTGGTTCACGTGATCGCGAATCATTCGTGAACTGCATGTACGAACAGCCCTATAGTATACCGGGTGTCTCAGCTCATAACTTTCTTATTTTTTCACTATTTAATTATATAATTTACAGTTGCATAATCTACATTATACAGTGCAGAAATATTATCAAATCAAACATATTTATTGATAATAATAAACTATATGTTTTACCCAATGAATTATTTATTTTAAATTTCGCAGTGTCTACCGGTTTCGGCCTTTCGCCATCATCTGGACACACTCTGAATATGAAATTTACAGAATTATATTATCTAATTAAGGTTTTATAATTTTTTGTGTACTTACGTACGTCTAAGAGGAATTAAAGTGCTACGTCATTCGAATTTTTGGTGTTAAACATTAATAATTAAAATTTAGATAAAATAAAGACAATGCACAAGAAACTAGATACACGTTAAAATTAATTAAAAATTATATATGGTGAACGTGATATGTTATATATTTGGTCAACAATGGACATACGGGGAATGAGGAAAAAAATATAAAATTAATTTATCCTTGTGATAAAAGTTTGAAACTAAAATTACTTGAAGCATACACGACAGAAAAATATAAGGAAAACAATAATGTAATATTATTAAACGAACAATTAGAATATAGTACGCCACCTATCTTCACATATTTAAACAAACACAACAACACACCTACATGTGGAAACAAAACCATCATTTAATGTTTATGTTCGTCATACAACAACATATTAATACCCATCAATTCTTCTCATTAGATTATTCTACGCATTACAATTAAAATACTCAAAAAAATTCATATCCATCTTTTAACAAATACGCGCACTAACAGCAAACACACACACACATACATTTAAAACATTCACATACACAAAATGCACACACACTCAAACACAACAAAAAACATTCACATTAAACATTGTACAAAACCGAATACTGAATTTACCTAGTCCATTTTCGAACATATCACGCTCACCATATATAATTTTTAATTAATTTTGACGTATCTAGTTTCTTGTGCATTGTCTTTATTTTATCTAAATTTTAATTATTAATGTTTAACACCACAAATTCGAATGACGTAGCACTTTAATTCCTCTTAGACGTACGTAAGTACACAAAAAAATTATAAAACCTTAATTAGATAATATAATTCTGTAAATTTCATATTCAGAGTGTGTCTAGATGATGGTGAAAGGCCGAAACCGGTAGACACTGCGAAATTTAAAATAAGTAATTCATTGGATAGAACATATAGTTTATTATTATCAATTCCACCACCAATTTCTATTATACAGGCTTATTTCATTGGCAGGGAATAAATGCTTCCAAATGATGCTGCTAATCTATATGATACTATAATTACATAATAACCAATTAGCTATGAAGGGAGAATTTATATTTATACATCTTTTTCGTAGAGAAGTGTAATCATAAACAAGTTTAAAAACAAAAAAAATGCGTGTTCGAATAAAGTACCAGCATTTTTATTTACCTATACATTGTGTCTCCATTTTCATGACTCCCGTATTGTAGCTTTGTTATTATTAGCACGATTTTAATGAAACCTTGGTTGGGGACATTTATATTTAATTAACTTCAAATAATTAAATAAAAATAATAGTAACAAATTAAAAAAATAAAAAAAAAATTCTAGTAATATATTAAAATACATGGATCACCATGTAAATAGCATTAACTATAAATCTAGATTACTTTGAATAATGTTATATCCTTCTGTAACTGTATAGGATGCAAAAGCAATTCGTGGACAATTTGATATGTCTATTTGTTTATTGATATTTGTTAGATGATCACGTATAACAAAAATCGATGGTTAAGTGATTGGCAGTTAATCAAGATAGTTATAATTATGAAATATTTTAGATCGATCGTCTGTACTTTTTTAAGAAAATTTCTAACTAATTGATTAAATTAGAAAAAGTTGTGTTGTTGCAGAATATCTGACTGAGGAAAACGGCTTTCTGGCTACCAATATAAAAGAAGAATGTTGGAGAAGCAGAGCCAACTAGGAAAACAAGCAGGAGTCTTGAAAAATTATTTACAGGGCAGTTCCAATTCCTGCTCTGGTGATTCTGTGGACTGCAAGACAAAAGAAAACGAGATCTCACAGGCCTGCACCAATTCATCAGTCTCTGAAGAAATCAACACTACAATTGTTGAACATTAAGCTCGGATCCAGGATCATGGCCCCAAACCTTACAAGACCCTGATAGAAAGTTTTTGATGAACGTGGGTCTACCTCAACCTTTACTCAATTACTTATTTCCTTATGATGATAAAAGCCGTAAATTTGTTTCTAATTACTATAATCGAGTATTAGGAAATAGAGAGCAAATTCTGAGAGAGTGGTCTACCTAATGTGTATCAAAAAACTGTGTGTTTTGTTTTTATTGTAAATTGTTTGGTTGTACTGCTAGTTTTCTTTAAAAAAAAAACGGTTATAATGACTGGAAACATATTGGTGAAACATTAAATATGCATGAAAACTTAAACGCTCATATCAACTCGCAAAAATCCTGAATTGAACTTTGCCTGAGACTAAATGCTTATCAAACTATAGATGCGTCTGCACAAACAATGATTAATGCGTCTGCGCAAAGAATGATTAATGCAGAAATCAAGTATTGGTACGAGGTACTTCTACATATTATTTCTATTATTAAAATACTTATTGAAAGTGGCTTAGCTTTCCAAGGCACGAGCGATAAGCTCTACGAACATAATAACAGTAATTTTTTAAAGTTAGTGCAGTTACTGGCCCAATTGACCCCATTATGGAAGAACAATTTTGCAGAGTTCTTAAAAACCTACCTTGGTAAAAACATACAAAATAAAATTATAAACATCCTCCATGAAGATATATATATAATATAATGCTAGATTATCAGTAAAGTAGAACATATGACTCTTATGGTCAGATATGTATCAATAACTCGATCTGAAATCGAAATTGATGTCGGTATTAATGAAAGCTTCCTAGGTTTTCTTCCAATTGAAAGGTCTACAGGTAAAGGATTATCAAACGTCATAATTCAAGAACTAAGGCGACCATAATACACATACAGTGTTTCTGCATCACCATAACCACAGTTTGGAGTATTTTTGTCATCGTCATTCCTTGGATTTGCATTAAACCAATGGCAATATTCTATGCCTTTTTCGAAATCTAGTGGCAGTAATTGCTGCACGATCGAAATTTTATATGGATGATAATGAAGCTCCCGTTTTACAGCTTTCTGAGCTCATCCATAAGATAAATTTATAAAGAAATTCACATTACTTTTTATAACACCATTTAGGTATTTCTACCAGTTTGTTGTGCAAGTTGCCGTAATGGCTTTCCATGGCTGTGATCCAAACGAGCACGTACCTCTTCCATCACATTTTCGGTTAGAATTGATGGGCAACCTGGTGACTTTCCCTTCAATCAAAACATTTCCAGTTCCTCTGAAGCGATGGATAACCCGATAGATATGTCGAAGGAGAGTTTCATTATCAATTTGCACTTCGGCAAATTGATTTATAAATTCTTCAGCACAAAGTACAGCTGAATATATCCACTGCCCATCACCTCCTCGCTCACCATTTCGAAAGTATGCCTCCAAAATAAATTTATCTTGGTCCAGTGTAAATGGCATTTTGCCAAAAAAAAAAAACACGTTACGCTCTCAATGCTAAATGAAGGTGTAGTCTTGAGAAAGACTAAATTAACAAACAATAAATACTGCACAGCAACATTGAGGGAAACGCTGTATTACTAATTTCTTTACAATGATTGGATGAAAATATTGATTTGCGCATCGCTAAAAGTAGTGTAGGGTCAGAGGATAATAATCATTATCGATTTGTCTTAAGAACATTGACATCACATTGCAAATATTTAGAAATTATTTTAACTCATGGATATTCATGCGGTTTGAATAGGAATAACTAGCAGATGAGTTATCTGTAGCTTTTACAATGTTAACAAAAAAAAAGAAAGTCCGCTCGAAGGAATGACTAAAAAAATTTACAAAGATAAAAGTTAGGAAAAAAGTTTTTTCTTTAATTTTTCTTTTACCTCTGTAAATATAATACAAATATTGTTCATGTCATGTATATTTATTATTAAAGATGTAAATTGTTATATAGAATTGGTTTTTTTTATATAATCTCTTCTTGCTTCCACTTTTCCAAACAATTATTCGACTACACACATTCATTTTCATCAAAGTTAACTTTGTATAGAGTGTTTACGTCTTGCCGTTTCAACAGACTACCTATACGAACGTCCAAAGCCACAAATTTAATGCTAACGACTCTCAACTATCTCCAAACACAGACGATTTAGTAGGCGATGCCACGGCTTCTCATTGTTAGCCGGTGAAGTCAGCATCCTTTACTTCCAACACAAAGGCCAAATCCGAAACGTACAGGCGAGAAAAGAACGATAACAATAAATAAATAAAAAAAAAGGAAACCTATATATCTATAACATAATAGTTGTTTGTTTTGGAACCTATCTCAGCGCCACGTTCATTCAAACACGTAGTAAACGCGGGACAATTGTCCTGACGCGTCTGCATATATACGCATATATCTATCCCTCTTTTACAATACTGATTTTTTATTCTCTGTCTCGTATTTTTAACGTCTCCTTATGGGTACTTACGCGGCAATATACCTGGCTCATCTACACGCGGCCTGGCAGTCTTCTTCTTCCTATTCATCGAATTTGAATAACCCTCGAATAAATAAGCCAGATTATACTGGAAGCTAACTTTTTACGAGTCTTGTTTATATAGTTTTTGTGGGTTGGGTTTTCTTTTTCTGTTGTCAGTGCCTTTTTCGGTATAGTTTACGGTGAGTCCGGGAATTAATTTTGTACCTTATGGGCGTTGAGCGCAAAATGGATATTTTACTATTTGCTTTTTTTCCCTTTTCCCGATGCCCAGGAATGTTTAAAGTTATTATTCTGTAGTAGTCGCAAATGTTGAGACCGTTTTGAAACGATAATGCGACAATCCTTTCTTGATTTTGGTCACATTGTTACAAGATCCAATATAATTATCGTTAATAGAATTGCTACTTACAATTGAAATAATTCCTGGTATTTCCGTGAAACGTTAGGTCATTACTTCTTTATTATGATGTATATATTTCGCAGATACTAAACACTCTATTCTTATGTTTCTTTTACATCAATCTTAAATGATTTTATAAATAAACAAGTCGGTTATACCAAGCGTAATCTAGCTGTCAACGTCATTGATTGACGGTTTGTTATTTCTATGTTTCAACGTAACTCTGCGCTGCATTTTAAATTACAATAGTGTTAATAATAAAAAAAAATTTGATGTTTTTTTTTCTTTCTTGTCAATAGTGAAGAAATACCAAAGAAAAGACTTTTATATATTGCAGGGCTGCGTTCGAAATTTGGTATATAGGGTAATTTAGTGATGGTATAAGGTATAATCAGCTGATCATCAGTTTATACCGTTGTTTATATCGGCGAAAACTTGCTCCTAATTTTCGAACATAAGAACGCCTCCCACCAGAAATTGAGGTTATGTTAGTTGTGTACATTGTATAGGTTATAGTTCATAGTACAGGCAGAGTACATCGAGTAAGGACCAGAGAGGAGTTATAGCGGTCCAGATTTCTAAACCTAACTTCACACAAACAACAGCTTCCCAAAATGGCAGTTTGTTATTGTTTACGTTCATATCTACACAAATTAGTTTACTCCTCCGTTTAATATAATATATTAATTTATTTATTTATTTTACGTATTTTATTAGTTTTGAATTACCCCTGCTGTTTTAAAAACATTTAATGAACTATGATGTTCTTGTGTAAAAGGTAAGATCGGTGGCCATTGGCCATAACATTTATATACTTTCTTATATATTGTGAGGTTTAATTGAAATAACTCAAATTATCGTGAAAGAAGACACCAATGGGTATCATGTCGTAGTGCCAGTCACTCTCGCAAGATAAATTTTGATGCTAACGATGGTCGCAATTTCTTTGGATTTCCGAATGAATCTAGTATATATGACACGACAAGTATTAAGAAAGTACATGAATAAGAAGAACTATTATCGTTGTGCAGAGATTCCTAGGTCACATTAAATCAATTTATTTGTTAGATACACATTTTAAGCTAGATTGCTATTTATTGCAGTAACTAACCTAATTCATTTTATGTTCACTTTTTAAAATAATGTGATTTTGGTTTGAACTGCTTTATACTGGTATAAATTTTAATCGCATTTATTCATATTATAGACAATTCTATATTATATAGTCTACGTCTGAACTCTATCCATTTGTGTACCCCCGGACATTATTGTTGACAAACCAGTGCAGGGTTGGATGTTAGAAATGAAGTAGTCGAATAAAAAGGAACAATCTTTGTATCGCACAGAACGATATAGTCATAACTCTTGAACCCTAATTAAAAGTTATTGTGTATTCGTGTCAGAAATTTGAAAGTCCCTTCCACGATGCTGCTGATATTTAATATAATTTATCTGTAAAACACTCTTCAAATATATGTATCACATTAATCAACATTATTTTACTGGAATCGTATTTTTTATTACTATAAACTGTTCATAAATATTTGCAACAAAATCAGAATAGAAACGCATAAATCTGTGTATTTTTTTAATCCATTATTCTACTTCCTTTAAAATATAAATTATTCTACACGTTTGAAAATTCCCGGCAACAGCTTTACAAAATGGCAGCTGGGCTTGAAGGTCATTCAAAATGGACCACTCAAGAACAATGGATTTTTGCGAACATGTCCTTACTGTTATATACTGTGGTACAGGTTCGGTAAGAACTATTAGTGGTTGTGTCGTATTATACGGAAGAAATCCCGTGATTTGGTTTTCAAAAAAAAACAAAACTGTGTCGCATTGTCAACTGCTGAATCTGAATATGTGGCTACGGCTGGTGCGGTACAGAAAATAATAAACATTAAAGGTGTTTTAAGTGATTTCAATGTAGATAGTGAAGCTGTACACTTTACTGTGACAATAAAAGTGCAATATTGTTGTCAAAAAGCTTCCTACCACTTTCTAAAAGATTTAATTCATAATAATATAATATATATCTACTGAGTATGTTGTATAGCAGATATTTTTACTAAAGCTTTATCAAAGGACTTATTTAGTAAATTTAGGACTGAACTAAATGTTATGTAATAGAGCATTTAAATTGTTTGATGTGATTTAAGAAGTTTAAATCGAAGAGGAGTGTTTAATATAATTTATTGTATTGACATATTTGGCATACTTGAAAATATATCTGAGTAACCGTTGTTAATATAATAAAAGCAGTTTTTGTAATTTATTTTAAGTAATGTCAAATAAAATATTCTACAAAATGTAAAAAGTCTAAAAAGAATCCCGTAAGAATACAGCAATTGACAGTAAGAAGCACTATATGATCAGATATATGAACGAGAACGCAATGAACATGCTAGCCGTAGACACTGCGGCCGCTTTTTGTGCCTTTTATAATCTATATTATATAATCTGGGATGAGGTGAAGAGTAATGTAGTAAGTACAAAAAGAAGAATTGAAAATTTGCAAGTACGAATTAGATAAAAAATTCACCTACGTAATTTGTTAAAGACATAAACTTCTTTATTACTGTTTAGCGCTATATTGGCATTTTCACCCGTGACAAGATAATGCGAGCAGTTCGTGCATGACTACCTCCATTTCACACAATCCACTATTCTGATATTTATGAAAGATTGTTTAGCCAAGGAATTCTATAAACTAAAAAGTAACATAACCTAACAACTCTAACAACGATCTCTCTAAAAAAAACTATTGAATTTGTCAATTTGACCGATATGCGCATGTGGTATAAAGTGTAACCATTTCGGGAGATGGTTAAAGAAAGGTGGACCCTGAGTATACAGTTGGGTAATTTCAAAAGTAAGTTTAGAGTAGTGTAGTGATCTACACTCTAATTCTCGAACGACAAAGTATATCACTACGGCAATAATTATACCTATTATACCGGTATATTCTCAAACGCACCCACGTATATACACTAATCGGCATAGAACGAAATGTCAATGTCACTAAATGTGACAGAAATGGCGCCATCTAGTCTCGGTGGAAATATTACATATTCACCACAAGGCCATAGGACGTCAAAATCTCTTAATTACATCAAATTGAAATACTCCCTCCGTTACATAGCAGCTGTCACATTTTGGCATGTGAGTATAACATACAGGGCGATTCATTGAAAATTCATAAATTGCAATGTTTTCTCAATTTTGAAATTGCCATGATAAGCATAGTTAATTTACGATTTATTTACAAAAAAATACTTCATCTATGTCGCACGATTGCATGGAAAGCCATGGCCAACTTTGATACTATAAATTGAAACTTATATTTATTACTGCATTTTTATGATCTACTAGGTATTTTAAAGTCAATTTTATAATTCATATACTTACCTATCAGTGTGTGATGTTTTTTTTGTGAAAAAACCAAATATTATTCGCATTAAATGTGTATAACAGCTACATAGTAAAGGGAGTTTTTTTTTTTATGTTGCTTTGGGGTGTGAGTCCTCTATTATTGAACCTTAGATATAAAAAGTAAACAAAATGGTACAGGGTGTCCCACAATCTAGGGTTGGTTTAGCGGAACTTCTTAGTGCTAAAAATATTATTAAAAATATGATGTGATGTAGAATTGTATTCTTTATCGAAAACTATAGGTGTTGTTATACCTATCTCTATCGCTTCTTTTAAGATTAGTGAAGATTCAGGAAATATAGGTTTGAATCAGTATTTTGTTGGAAAATTGCCATGCAGTAGGCTGTGAGGATTTTGGAAAATTCCTAAACAACATCAATCTATTCATTGTGTTCTTATTTGATGTTTTATTCATCAACTCTGCTAATCAATCACTTGTGTACAACATGTTTCGACCTAAGCCATCATCAGGCGTAACTGTCAAGTATAAATAGTCGGTATATTTTTATTCAGACAATATTTTTTTATTAATATGAAGGTTGACTTATTAATCTATCTGCCACTGCATACCGTCTCTAGTGCAGGATTACTTATTGCTTGGGGCTAAGTTTAGCATTCCTCCTTCAAAAAAGGATGTCGAGAATATTATCTCGACCATTCCGTCAGAAGAGGTTAACATTCTTAGAGCCAGAACCACGATATTTAACCAATTACTTTTTAAGTTCGGCACTTAATGATAAAATTATAACCATGACACGCAACGCTTATCATGAAACTAAACTCGTTTTACAAATTAAACGCTCTGATTCTCTTCTTGTCTTACCTGCTGATATAGGTCAGGTCATTGTTGTTATCATGAATAGTTCAGATTATTATGCCAAATTCATATAACTGTTGAGTGACAATGATGCTTACATCTCTCTTAACAAAGACCCTACAATGTCTATTCAAAATAAAAGCAAATTCTATGCTTAGATCCTTAATTGACGATAAGATTATCGATCAGGCGACTTATAACAATCTCACTTGTGGCATTAACCATTTATTTTTTTCCGAAATAATCTACTTATCCTAAAAGATAATCGTCAAATTCTCTTCTAAATTAATAAAAAAAAAAGTACTGTAATTCGGAATTTGAACATATATTTAACATTTCACACGCCCTATTAGTTTGAAAAATTAAAACAGAAAAAAGAAGTCCACCTTAATCAGTATTATTTATTTTTACAGATCTTTTCCAATACAAATAGCAAACCTATGAGTTTAGTTTGACTGAGAAATAATTATGTTACCTTTAGAATCTTGGCCAATGGTTTTGGAAAGATGACAATAAAAATCTAGAGGTAGTTGCATTAATTTATTATAAATGATGATAATCAGTACTTGTTTGTAGAATTACGCCTATAATTAACATAAATTTTTAGATTATTCTTCGAAAAAAGATGGAGCAAAGATTACCTTCGAAACGTCAGATGTAAAATAAATTAAAATACCTATAATTGAGTTTATACTTTTAAAATACACTACCTCAAGAATTTTATTGTCAACTTTAATTAAAGTTTAATATTACTGAGCTTAAGACGTTATTGAGAAATCTTTTGTATACTATTTCTATGCACCTTAAAAAGATTTTTTTTAAAAAAGAAAAATAAATTTGACAAGGAAAATAGATTAATTAATGGTACTTCTGTCCATATAAAACCTTTGCAATACGGAATCATAGATGGCGCCACTGAATTACTGCTTATTAACGGGGTATTATTTGCATTATAAAAGCAAATTCGAAATTCGATTTTTCATTCAAGAAAATCCAAAATTTCATACAAGATTAAATGTAGTGCAAAATAGAGTGAAATTTATATGTTATAAATATTGGCAAAAGTATTCATAATATTGATAATAAAATAATATTTTCAAATTTTATTTTTATTCACTCAACTCTTTCTTTTTAACAATGTAAATTCTGACCCTGATGAAATACAACCAAGGTTACTACAAGATATTTATAAATATACAATAATTAAATTAACACAATACCTCTTTTTTTTTGTAAACTGCTTGGAGATTGAATTCCAATAAAACTTTGCGTTGTACATAAATCACTTTAGTGCTAATTTCCGAGGCAAATAATCAATCCTGACGATAAGCGAAGCTGTTTTGTGGCAATTCGAAGAATAATAGCCAGTTGTAAACGTCAGTATTTCAGAAACAATAATAGGTAACTATTGTTACCTGTTGATGTTTGTATGGTTCGTATTACAAATGAAAATACATATTATCTTCCACTAGCTATTAGTAAAACACGGCCAGTATATTGGAAATGTTTGTTTAGAGAACAATGGCTGCGTTAATGAAGAAAGGTGTTATCGGGGAAAGATCTTCACTGAAACAATAGTGTTGTTATCTAAAGACAGGTCCCACATACCTCCATGCAATTTTAGAACTTATTTCCTATTTGAAATTGATTCATCTGAAAAAAAATCATTTCCTATAAATTAAATCTCGTTAAAATATCGGACTTTAAAAGATTGATTAACCACTAAAGAAATTTAAACCACAAAGATATCGTTCAAAACGGCTTTCATATTTGCAGATTTCACCTGCAACCGCAATGTCGTTTGTTTTCCTTTTCGAATTCTGATTGGTCAATTACCTACACAAGGTCGTAACTTATCCCTCAAAAGGGCATAAAGAAGCGTATTATTTGCGAGACGATACAACAGAACACAGAGCCGGTTTTGTGCTGTGTGCTTTTAGCCTGACAAATGTATCTGTTGCCATTTGTCAATTCCCGTGGCGTAAAGCGGAGCTTTACGTGGGTGGTCGCAGTTTCCGGAACTTTCGTATCGTTTCTTTTTTTTGCCGGAGTAGGGCATCGTATAGAAAAATCATTAGTGCTCGTCGCATAGCTTAGCTGGTAGATCTTTTGCGCTGCAGTAAATTACTCTTAATGCGTTTATTGCCTGGATGATCTTGAAGGTGTGGGCTTTTCGGAATGTGAAACCTTAATGGGAAGAAAGGATCTCTCATATTGGTTTGTTTTGGTAAAAAAAACATGCGTAGAGAAAAGTGGAGCACTTTGATACAAGTGGCATTATAAATACAGCAACAATATCTAAAAATCTGTTAACGTTATTTGTACACCGATATTAGCAAAATGCGGCAAAAGATGGATTTGGTGAATAAACGCAGCTTCAGTCACACAGGCACCCAAGTTGATCTCTTTTGATTTCGATCAAATTTGGTCAAAATGTAGAACACCGAAAAATATTTGGCACATATTTTTTTAACGTCTTCTGTTTGGTCCTCGAGGAGCTCAAAGTTTCCGCCAAAAACATGTTTTTTTGCTATATTTCAGAAACGAGAAGAGATAGATATCGAGATCAGACAAAGATCAAATCGTTTCTTGTTAGCAGTAGTACTGCTTTAGTATTCCAACTAGAATTCTAAATTCGTATTTAATGCATATGCGATTACGGACGTACTATAACTGGTCATAATAATAATAATAATAAAAAAGAAAATAAAAAGAATCTAAGCCAAAAAATGATAATACAAAATAGCAATTAATACTAGAGGTTTAAGCATTATAATATAAAAGTGATATGAAAATTAGGATGATTCAAAATAATCATCAAGAATAATACACTTACTAACTAAAAAATCTTTTAGTGCATTTTAAAGAATTATATTTATGGAGTACTTATTTCAAGTTTAATGAATTAATAATTTAATACTAATATATAAGAGGATGCTTTCGTAATAACAAGTTTATGTTTTTGGAATAAAAAATCATCAGCATTACGTGTAAAATAGTTATGAAAATCCTTATTTTGTTTCAAATTAGGTTAGTAAGTATATTAGTATTTCATAAATAAATAAGGTCGGTAAGGGCATAATACCTAAACTTTTAAACAAAGTGCGACATGACTGACCACGTGGCACTCTCGACATTATGCGAATAGCTCTCTTTTGTAAGCGGAAAATGCGAATACTTTGGGAATAGGCCCCCCAGAATATAAGACCGTACCTCACCCAAGTTTCGAAACATGTGTAGTAATACGTTTTAGTGATGTGTATGTTTGTTACTTCCATTAAACGGTAAATCACGTAGCATGCCTGTGATTAATTAGAGCATAAATATCAATGTGTGTTGACCACCTAAGTCATTATCGATATGTAGACCAGCAAACTTGATGGAGGTAACATGTCGAATTGATTGCCCATCAACTCGCAGTAGTTGGCTACAGTCAGTATCTCTTCCTTTTGGAGTAAACATCATGAAAACAGTCTTATCGATGTTTATTCGCAAGTTATTGACGGTAAACCACTACACAAATATGTTTAGCATACTTCTACATAATTTCCTATTCCTTATATATGCAGCTGCATGTAAGTAACTAATATTATCTACATACATTACGAAATTATCGTCATTAATTACACATGGTAGATCGTTAGCAAACAGTAGGAAAAGCAGTGGCCTCAGTATCGAGCCCTGCGGCACCCCTAACTTCACACTAAGTTCAGATGAAACAACGCCATCTACTGTAACTATCTGTTTTCTATTGGCTAGATACGATGTAAGCCAACATTTTATCGTATAGTTCTAATTTACGCAGGAGTAATTCATGATTAACTAGATCAAAAGCCTTAGACAGGTCGATAAAGAGGTCCATGCTCTTCCCACCACTATTCAAATTGTCATAGACTTTAGTTTAAAATGAAGTAATGCAGTGTGAGAAGATTTTCCTTGGACAAAACCATGCTGAGTTTGATGTATTATATTGCACTTTATTAAGAAATTAAATATAATATCTTCTCGAAAACTTTGGATATAGTACATAATATAGAAATTGGTCGATAGTTGTTTACACGATCGGCTTCCCCTTTTTTAAAAATAGGGATAACATTAGCAACTTTGAAAATATTATAAATACGTTCCTACTTCCAAAGACCAATTGAAAAGACTAGCTAATATAAATTTTAAGATGTGGGCAGAAGCTTTAAGAATTTTGGTATTTACTCCATCAGTTCCAACAGCATTTGTATTCTTTAGTTCAAAAATTGTGTTATAAACTGCATTTGGATTTATGGCATCAACAAATATGCTGTGATTATTGACGTTTATCATCTTATTGTAAAATGAGTCAGATATTTGCACACCAAGATATATGTGTTCGGTTGGGTGGAATGACATTACAGGTCAATAAAACAGTAGTCGAATTTGAAACATTTCATAAGCATGAAGCCACAGGCTTCTCTGGGCAACTTCGTACATCACGTCTGCTAGACTCCTGTATAGGGCACGCATCGTAATAGCATAGAAGGTCGCACGTTAAATGGCGCCGGTGACGTGCCAGCAACTTCCCGAGGGTTAAGCCCTGTGAAAGAAACAACGGATTCGAACAGAAGCGAGTAGCGAAGGATTGCGCCACCTCGCCGTTCGCGCTCCTAACTTCTAACGCAGAGTTCGTAGTGGCTGGCGTTCGAGGGGTTCCTTTCGATCGAAATTTCGTCGAATTTTCTCGTTTTTCCCTACTTTTGTCGATAGAATTAAAATATCCCTAGTCCCGCGCGACGATTTTTCCCCGTTCGGCCGTCATTTATTCCCCTTTTACTCTAGCACGGCTTCTGATTCTTTGGCGAGAGCATTTTTTACCGAAACGCACGCTCTAGATGTGGTACACCACTGTAGTGTTAGAAAAAATAGGGAAGTATCAAAATTTAGTATATTTAACAAAAACATTTATTTTTTCATGCAGTTTAAAGATTAAGAAAAATTGAATTTATAATATACAAGAGTAGGGGTGAGAAAAAATAGTCATTTTTAATCCCCTAACCAGGCCGCTGGTGCGCTACTGTTCTTTTTTCAACCTAAAATGTAAAGCTGCCCACAAAGAACGATTTGATCTTTACCCGATCTGGATATTTCTTCTCGTTTCTGAAATATTGTGTAAAAAGCGTTTTTTTTGGGGGGGGAAACTTTGAGCCCCCATTACATACCCTAGAAACAAAAAGGGGACGCTAAAAAGAATACGTGTCAAATATTTTTCGGTGTAAATTTGCAGTACTTGCGAAACATTGATTGCCATTATGTCCTACCTTTTTTAAAACTTCCATGTTAGGGCAAGGAAGTTACCAACTGTTGTCGTTGGATTGCGATCGCTTCATTTATGGATTTCATTTAAAGTTTATTGTTAATTAAATTAAGAATTAGACCCTGCAACGCCGTCTAGCAGCGAAGTTTCGTACTTCTTGCTCATTCCAACGCATCTTAACCGTGATAGTCAAAAGTAATGTCCCATTTTTCATTATTCATTTTCAAATTTTTGGTAATTCATTGTTTGTCAAAATAGCATTTCATTATTCAATTATTAGTCCGAGTTTTATTCATTAAAACCTTTTCTTTTGTGTGAATTACTCCGCATTGGTTAGTTTGTCAGTGACTTATTTGACATTTTCTGTTTTACCTGAGGCTGCCAGGAGGAGAAGTTTCGTTGCATCGTATCTTCCTGTAAAGGGTTTTACAGCAGTAACGTCAAGCCGGCATTCGTTTAGTTTAAATGGCGTCATCTTTAGGTCACTGGTAAGCTGACTTTTCTGTCGGTTGTTAACTTTATTACTTTTGGTAATCCGGTCCTGTCCTAGGACCTATTTTGCTTTAATTTGAACCTAGAGGGTGAAAGAAGTACCTACTTTGGGAGACCAAATCCTGATCGTTGAATTTTACCTGCACCGCAACCTGCAAGTACAGGGAGCAATTGGGGCAACAACCCTAGTGTGACATACCCTCCCAGAGACACCCGCCAAAGTTACCAGCTAGTTTTATATTTTATTTTGTTGTGTTCTTTTGTTGTACGATATTAAAATTTGAAGTTATTTTTATAATCCTATCACGTAATAAAGTTTCTTCAAGCCAAAATTATTAACTTAGATTAAGATTCAAATTTATATTTTTTTTAAATACCATCATAATTACTTTTAACTTTATTTATTGCACGATCATTACCTATAATTTAAATTACTAGTTAAGCATAGAGGTTAAGAGCGAACACAAATTGTGATCGTAAGAGGTGTCAACCTATTATATCCTAAGATTCGTATTTCATTGTATTTCTTGTATTTTATTATTTTGCTTTTTATTTGTAACAAATATACAGTGTCACCCAAAAATTTGTGTTTTGAATAAATTACTGCGATCCCATGAGATCTTCCAGTTTGAAAGCGAACGATCCCCGCAACACAACATCATTGAATTTTGTAAGTAAAACTGGAACCGTATCTCATAAAATATGCCCAACTCGCGTCAATTATTACAGCGCATAAATTACGTAAATGAAATCTCCCCTCATTACTTCGCGACAGATACTTTCATATTTACATCAATTACCTGTCCATTCTTATCCATCTCGTTGTTGGTCAGCTTGACTTTCTCGAAGGAGACCACTTGCTTCCTCAGCTGTTCACCGGAAAATGGCGAGTCCGGGTGAGCGTACATCCGACAGGGGGCGGGCGGGTCGGCTTTGCCCGCGACCAACCATGAAGACCGGTGATAAGCGTAGCGGTATCTCTTATTGTCTACTGGGACTATGTCTAATAGGACAGCGTATCGCTGTTCCGGTCTGATGCCCGTGAACGATACCCTCAATGTCGGGAACATACGCCTAGAAACGGAGAAAGAGAGACAAAGAATTAGTTGCTTATTGTTTAGCCAGTAGTATTAGTGTTATCAGGGAAAGAAAAGTAGGTAGGTGGGCGTATACGCCCTCTGCACTAAAACCCTTGGCGGGGAAAAAGGTAGATATCCCTCTGTGTCGTTAAGTATCAGTGCGGCAATAACAATTAAATAATGATTACAGAGACACGTTGGCGAAACAATTCCATTTAAGTATTCTAGAATGTGATTGGTTCGTATATACGTTGTATGTGGGTCTTTAATGAGAGGGGTTCAGCCTTAAATTTTTTTTTTGCTCACCCGCTTGTAATTGAATTGCATTATTGTTGCCTTTCGCAAAGTATTCAATTATTTCACTCTAAATGGCAATGTAATTACCGCTTGTAATTTTCCTTATAAAGCATATTGTAGCCTAAGTAATGGATATACAAATGAGTAACAAATAGGCTATTATATTAAGAGAAAGAAGAACGATATTGACGTAATACTTACAAAAAATTGCGAATTGAAACCAGGAGTAGTATTTTTAATAGTTACAATAATTACCTATTTTTGATAATGTACACTTAGCTCAAAAATTTTTTGAAGATTGATAAACAATATATGGCATATAACTAACAGCTTCTTGCGGGTTTCGCGCTGTGTCAAAACTGACAGTTCAGTTATCCAGAAGAAGCTGTCAGTATGAACAGCGAAACGTCGAGCAAAAGTTTTGACACACGGCGAAACCCGCAAGAAGCTATTAGTTATAGTTACACCGGCCGTGAAAGCCTACGCAGTGTTAATATATGGCATACTAAAAACAATGATTTGTAATAATAATTCTTCTAAAGATTTGAACTCTATCTATAAAATATGTTTTCTTGTTATTTTCAATCTGCTTAAATTTTTTAATTCTAAAATTGTCTCAAATTTAAATCCAATGTTCGATTACAATTCCAACTTAATTGTTAATAATAATGTGACTACGGATATTTTCTTTCATAAGTTATCTAACTCTATCCAACTAATTTCTTCTTCGATTCCAATGTAATACTAACAGGGCCGAACTAGCCAGGTCGGCTGGAAGGCTATCACCGAAGGCCCTTGGACCAAGAGGCCCCCGCACGAGGAGGGAAAAAAATATAATTTTGTGGCGGAAAAAGATTTTATAGATATTTATTTTCTGTTTTTTTCTTCTTTAAAATTTTACATTAAAACTTAAATTTTTTTAAAATTAATATATTTTTTTTTTTTGAATTCAGGATGCTACCCACACATGTATAGTAAAATACTTTGACAAATAACATTGTTATTAATTTAAAAAAAAATGTAAATTTTAACGTAAAATTTTCAAATGTTTGTGTTGTGTTGTTAAATGTTTAATGTAAAAATACAT
Source organism: Protaetia brevitarsis (assembly GCA_004143645.1). Taxonomy (NCBI): domain Eukaryota; kingdom Metazoa; phylum Arthropoda; class Insecta; order Coleoptera; family Scarabaeidae; genus Protaetia; species Protaetia brevitarsis. The sequence goes on from RXPK01000157.1 coordinate 1,239,409, forward strand.
TGATATTTTCTGAAGAAAACAGTAAAAAAAATTGTCGAAACGTAAAAAAAAAAAGGTTTAATTTAGTGAATTTTTCATTAAATTGTGCACAAAAGCCGGTATCTCAAGAAAGAAAAAACATAATTTACACTATTGGCTAAAAATAAATTTTCATCAAAAAGATATTTATTTTCTTTATAACTATTTACTATAAATTTTCTTACCTAACGGACGCGCCTCTAAAGCCCCTTCTCGCATTATTAAAATTTGAGAAATTGTAATTATCAAAAGTCGTTATTAAAACATCGAATGTACAAATAAAAGAATGTTTCAACACAAAACATTATTTTTTCACCAAAATGCTATGTTTTTTCCATCTTAAGAGGCTCTTAAATCACAGGTACGTATGTTGGTATTATAAATACTATATAAAAGAAATTTATTTAATACAAAAATACGCATTCAAACTTTCCTGGCACTTTAAATGAATGAGGTTAAGGAAACGTGAAAATAAAAAGAGTAAACTCAAAATTCAGAGCCATCTACCCGTAAATAGCAGAAACTAAATTTATTAGAAAACTATAATCCGAGTTATCGATATATGTGAAAACAACTATCCGTATTATCGATATATGTTAAAAATAACTATTTTATCACAGACCATCTCAGTTAGTGTCGATTCATAAGACAACTCTTAAATATTACAATTCCTAAAATAACTAAAATAATGGAGATTCATATAAACCTAACCCCAAATTAACGTATTGTGGACATAAATTACAAAAATCTTATTTACTGGACTCACGGACAGGTAATTCTCTGGGTACAGGTAGGACTTTCGGTTTAATGGGCCCCCGTATCGGTCAATAGCATGGAATGGTATTCTGGCCGGGATTCTTCATAGGAAATTCTCGACAATTTTAGAGGTAAAGGTAAGGATTCAATTATTCAGGAGTAATATCGATACTTTTTTAGGTAAATACTTCGTGGAAGTTTGATATTTTTAATAGTGTGGCATAAAAATCATTATAAGAGTTCAATATCAACCGTCGTCTTTCGTGGCCACAGGCAGAATGAGGATTTAAACTAAATTACCAGTAATCAGCCTTCGATTGTTATCGCTGTCAGGTAAGCCAACATTAAATTTGAATAGCTACCAGTAACTGACATTAAAATACTTTATTTACTCTAATTTGAGGGGAATACAGCAAAAGTTACCAAATAGACATCCCCCCCAGATAGACATTTGCTCTCCCCGAGCAAAATATAATAAAAACATAAAAAATATACCAGGTAAGCTTGAATTAACATAGAAGATAAAGTTTACATTATAATTAAGGCTACTTACAATAGTTAGCACGTATTGCTAAGATGGTCTATTTTTATAGCCATTCTTAAGAAATTTAAAATTTACCTGTAAAGTAGGCAACCGAATACGCGCTTCAACTTTCAATTACTTCTCCATTTGGCTTTGAAACCGGTTTTAAATTATATTCCATACCCCTAATTCCATAGCAATATACATATTTATATAAATAACGAAACATTATTTTGTTGGATTAACTAAATTTTCATGATAAAATTTGTTTGAAATTATTTTGTTGTCTTGAACAAAATGGTTTTTCCGTGTAGTCGTAGCATTAATACCAACGTTTTATCATAATTTCAACACGCGTGTTACGAAAAATGTCTACAATTTACAGTATTCCTTGTTTGAGTTTATTAACAACATACAAGTTAGAATAATTTATGTTTTCCTTTGTAAATAAATCAAATTTTATTGGTCAGAATATTTCCTTCAAAAATTGGATTTGAATTTTCTTGGAAGATACCTTTCAAACTATAGTAAAATTGTCTACCCGTGCCTGAGATAACGAAGTTATGTATTATACGCTAGATATTTTAGTATTTGCTTTGTGTATTTCATTTGGTTATTGCTATGTTGTTTTTGTTATGTCTGTCGTTGGTTGATTCATGAAATAACTGAATTTATCATAGAACAGCAAGTGACATAAATAACTAGAAATTTATTTCACAATATAGCTAGTACAGTAAATAATATCATCTTTAGATAATATCATATTAGATATGTAATTTAAATATTTTGTAGGTAACTTATTTTCGTCATTAATGTTTATAAATTAAATTCTCACGGAATCGAAAATTACGTGATGCACCAATACAAAATGTATTCAATCCACACTTAATGCGTAAAACATAATATACATACATATACTCCACTATGTGTTATATGTATGTTTAAAAAGAGGAATAACTACCATCAGGTTTATATTAGCATATATATTAGATCTTAATTTCCCGATAAAACACCGTAGCTACATGAACTTACGTCAAGGCATTGCACACTTGTTAAGTTAAGCACACAAGTGTTGTATATAAACATATACGCTATCTTTCTTTACATTCACCGTGATAATTAACGGCATTGATGAAAGAAATTCTTATGCACCTAATACTAATACTGATGTATTTATCAAATGCTTCAAGGTGTGATGGTAGAGCAAGGACAGCTTATGCTGTTATTTGAAGAACGCCATGTCATTTCTTTTCGATTTTTGACTGATATTATTTTTCTTTATATACAGTGAAATTCCCCTTCGCGGACACCCCTCTTACACGGACACCTCCCTTAAACGGACAGCAGCTCGCCATAAGGGGATTCCTTTAACAGGTATGCATATGATTTTTTTAGATAAGGTTTTCTTGTATTAATGCGTTGATTTTCTTTTCTTATTAAATTCTAAAATATGTATATAGATAAAAAGAGTGAGATTACCAATAGGTTTGTCGTGACAAAAACGCAAAAAACTTATTTTTTTTAGGTCCGCTAATACGATGTAAAGCAAGAGAAATAGCCGCTTTTTTGGGACATTCTACATTCAGTGTTTCTTCTGGTTGGCTCAATAAATTTAGAATCCGTCACAATATAAGTTTTAAAGCGATTTCGGGAGAAGGAGCTTCGGTTAATGCTGAAGGTGTTTCATCGTTTTTAAACAAATGTCCTTCTTTGATTAAGGGATATTCACCGAGAGACATCTATAATGCCGACGAGACAGGCCTGTATTTTAGGGCTCTACCCAACAAAACGCTCACATTAAAGAAGAAAAAATGTATTGGGGGTAAGTATCCCAAAGAGGGGTTTACAATTTTGCATTGTGCAAATATGGCGGGTGAAAAAGAAAAACTCCTAATCATTGTGTAAGGCAGCTAAACCCAGAGCTTTTAAAAACATTAACATAAAATACCTGCCGTAACTTGGAAATATAATAAGAAAGCTTGGATGACAGGACAAATTATGACAGAGTGGTTGCAAGACCTAGATTAGAAAATGGCTAAAGAAAAAAGAAACATTTTGTTATTTTTAGACAATGCGGGATCTCATCCGAAAGACGTTCGCTTAAATAATATAAAAATATTATTTCTACCCCCTAATTGTACATCAGCTTGTCAACCACTTGACCAGGGGATTATAAAGAATTTTAAAACTTATTGCCGAAGTCTAATACTCAAACATCTTCTAGTAAACATTGAAACTGCTGGTATAGCTTTTGAATTAATAAAGAAAATTACACCACTGGATGCAGTTTATTTGGCAAAAACCGCTTGGGACCAAGTAACCAAAGAAAAGTTCAAAATTGCTTCCGCAAAGCAGGATTTAATCATGCAAATATGCAAAGTGAAGACCAGTTAACTGAGGCTGATATATCTGGCCTAGAAGATGATTTGCCTCTTTATCCTCAAAAATAAGAATTTATTGAAATTGACGGATAATGAAAACCTTAATGATTTTTTGAACGTAGATGAAGATTTGTATGTTGAAGATCCAGATTCAGAACAAGAAATTACAAATCCAGTTGAAATACAAGAACTTTCGGAAAATTCTGATGTCGATGAGGTTTTAGTGTCAACAGAAGCTATCCCAAATTATGATAAAGCTATTACCCTGACCAAGCAGCTCAAAAGTTTTGTCGAAAATCACGGAGATACAGAGTCTTTGGAGCTTCTTTCTAAATTAGAAATACGATTTCAAAACGCCATTTTAAAGAAAAAGAGAAGACAATATATGAATTTTTGCGTCCTTAAAGTGACTATTCATTTCACTATGTAATTTTGTATTACATACTACATCTATGTATCTATGTACATATTGTATTATACTTTGTATACATCTGAAGGAAATAAACTTTTTTTTTCTTAAGTTTAAAGTTTCTTATTTATTTTAAAAACATTTATATACATATACGATTTAAATGTCCCAGTTTCTTTAATAGATTCATTTTTCGTTAAAACACGATTTTTGTTATATCTACTACATATTTCTTTTCTGCGGACACCCCTCCTGAACGGACATCTTCAGTTGGTCCCGTTGGTGTCCGTTCAAGGGAGATTTCACTGTATATGACTTTTATCTCATGAATGTGATGTCATAATCTAAAAGATTAAAACTATATTATACTTATTACAATTATACATCCTTCTTAATAAAATATGTGTGAAAAGAATGTTATAGAGCAACTTAATCATTCAAAAACTTTCGATCTACAATGCACACAAGCAGTATTTACGCAAAAAGCTTGTATACATTATTTCATCTTATTTACAAGCTTACGGATGTTCGCGAACGACCTCACTCCTCTAATGTAGAAAGGGGCATATAATACCTTAAATATACGGCTTTTCTACCTAATTATATCCGGATTACTGATGGTGCACTTTACTGTGCACCGAACACGCTGACATTCAATAAAATGCCGGCCGTTTTCGCTTCGGAAGGAGTGCCCGATGCGTTTCTATGAAATTACGATTTCAATAATGTTCGCTAATGCACACCTCGGTCTCACGTTAAGCCTCTACTCGGACATAACAAGCTCCGTTGCACCTACACATGGCGTACGTTAACTTGTAGTGTATGTGTTCGCATCAAGGTTAATGGAACTGCATTAAATATCCGCGAGATATCCATCTATTAATCCGAAGAATTGTGCAACATAAATTCATAGCTGTTACTTGCCTTACCGTTTCTATAATAATTTGGAATGTATTGAAAAATCTTCATTTGAATAAATATAAAAAAAATTATTCTTATAAACCCAACAACCCTTGTAGAGCTGAGCTTCTCGCTTTTAGTTCTCGTAAGAGCGGCAGCCACTTCCGGATTACTAAGTAATTAAAAAGGAGGCGTATAGGTTGTTCCGTTGCATGAATTAATATGCGGGGTCAGCTTCATTTTCTTCCATCGCAGCTTTAGTTAGCTTCTTAGCTTAACCTGTCCTGCCACTAATGTAATTAAAACGATGAGTTGTAACATTTGAAATCAGATAAACGTCCCTATATATATTCTTGAGAGGTTATTAAAACAGTTAATTTTCTCAGACTGGTGGCATGTCTTTGCTGCATCTGGTGCTCAAAATCCATTTAATGCCGGGCAACGATTCTTTTAAATTAAAAAAAAAATGAAAGTATCATTCAAGCGTTTTTACTTTCTGCTTCTTAATTTTCCTATTACTGCATGCAAAGCATGTTGACCTCTCTTCTTCTCCTGCGTATTACATTTCTGTGAAGATGGCATTATATTTATAAAAATTGAAGAAAATATAATTTAAATTACATAAAAATTCTTTGTTCTCACAAGGATTATTCATTTTCAGGATATGACTTCAGTAGATAAGACGAGAAGATTCTGACTTTTCAAAGGTACACAATTAAGAAATCTTCTTAAGAATTTCTTGTTTCCTGACATTAGTCAATGTTTTTGGGATTATATAACCTTTCAACCTGATCTACCAATTATTCTTAAGAAATAGAAATGTTGTAACGGTCGTTGAAGTAACATGAATATGACCTAATCTGGAAACTCAGCAGAAAAGGCTTTCACTGTCTGAAGTATGTTGACGATTTTACAATAGTCGTTCATAGGCGGTTTTCAAATGCTCTGGTCGAATGTATGCAAACCGGTATAAACACGATGGAAAAATGGTGTAAACAAGAGCGATAGGCAATACCTAGAAAATATAGATTTCCACGTTCGCTAGAAAAAGAATACTAGAAGGCTGACAATCACCAGTGATAGAAAGAGAAACAATTCCATATATCGAAGAGGCGAAATACTTTAGGCCACAAGGTTTAGGGTATGAACTAATACGTAGACTTCCGTGGTTGTTATCCATACTATCAGCTGCGCTTCCAAGCTGGAACCGTGTCCTGGATCTTCCCCTAGCCGACGTTTCATCCATAATCGCAAAAGACATCTTCAGGGCTGCTGCTACTGCTGCGGACCTGAAACCAATTCTGCGTCGTGGAGGACATGTTGGCCAGAGAAAGATCTAGGGTGCGATTCCAGCCTGGAAGCCCAATAGATAGTACCTCAAAATATGATTTGATCAAAAACTTACGTGGAACCCAAATATTTAAAATACAACCAACAAAGCCACTCTCACCCTGGGCAGATGCAGGAGGTTGTGTGGAAGAAATTAGGGCCCTAGCACCAAAATGACTCTGTGGTTATACACAAGGTTAATTAGACTCATGATAACATATGGTGCAGTAAGTATGGTGATGATATGTGCGACCGGTGAAGGCGGTCAAAATGCCAAGTCGTGTCTGTGTGTCACGTATGCGATGAGATCGATCTATACCGCCGCAATATTTGGATGAAAGGAACTGATATGTCCACAGCATATAAACTTGTGCACCAGTTAAGCACCGATAATTAAATCGCATAAGGCTAAGTGTGTCACAAACTATTAGATGAACTTAAGAAGGCAATCCTTATGGGGAGTCCAGTGAAGTCATGGTTCAGAAATTCAACCTAGATAGAAAATATAATAATATATCTTTATGCCGATGCGGTCATGCAGGTCTCAGGATTCGTTAAATATAAGTCTATATGAATATATCTACTTTATATAAGCGTTCTGAACACATTTCAATATCTGCAACCGATATATCTGCGTATTATCAATGTTAAAACCAAGAATTTTTATATTTTGTGCAATAGGCAATTTAGCATTATCCACTCTCACATCCAATATATTAGCAATATTATTGCAACCAAATAATATGTGTCTAGACTTATCACGATTCAACGCAAGACGATGCATAGACGAGGTATCATATAAATAATGTAGATCTGTATTAATGTGATCAACGGCAATTCTCCATTCGTAAGGTTGGAATGAGGAATGTATAAGAGTATCATTAGCATGGGAGTTACAAAGTGTAAAGTATGAATGATAAACAATATTGGCCTAATCACAGATCCTTGTGGTACTCCCACAAGAAGATCAAGATATGGAGACTTCGAGCCATTGATCTTAGCAAACTGCTTACAGTTACCAATATAACTTTCAATCAAAGTTAAGGAATCCAGACTAAAGCCACCAGATTTCAATATTGATAAAAGAATAGAATGATTGACCTTGTCAAACGCCTTGCTGTAGTCCAATGAATCTGAATGGGCAAGAGATTAGTCTCATGTCAGTTCAGTTCATGATATCATTCATAATTTTCATTATTCCGGTCTCACAACTATAACCACATCGAAAACCAGACGGTATAGCAGGAAGAATATTTGCTGACGTAACATAGGGAGACATTTGTTGAGTCATCATCTCCTCAAACAATTTAGAAAATACTGGGTGCAGACCAATCGACCTCAGATCACGCAGAGTTAGTGGATTCTCTACCTTCGGCATGGGGTGCACAGACACATATTTCCAAGATTCAGAAAAAGTACTTTCTGTTAAACAAACTTTAATCATTTGTGTTAGATGTGGCAATGTCAGAAGACACCAAAGTTTGGTGATATCAATAGTAATGTCGCCACAAATACAAGCATTTAATTTAATATCTATCTATTTATAAATTATCTATTTACTTATAATATATCTTATTTTATCCAGCAATATAAAAAAATCCAAAAAATAGAGTCAGTCAAACATGCATAGCCATACATTGGTATATAGCTAGGACTAAAACGTATTATGCCGAAGAAAATCGCTAAACTCCTCAATCGAGTATACGCACCGCTCCAGTAGCAGAGCCCCGACCTTATTTTTAAAACTGTTTTGAGTACTACAAGTTTTGATGTGTAGAGGTAAAACATTAAATAATTTAACACCCTTGCTGGCTGGCCCTTTCTGAGTTAAGGCAAGCCTGTTATTAGTAGGTCGTAGAAGTTGTTTATTTCTAGTGTCATACGCATGTGCGTCTGAATTCTTAATGTATTTTATTTGATTTTTATAGACATGACATACAAGTTCTAAAAGATATAAAGACGACATAGTCAAAATATTGTATTTCTTAAAAAGTGGTCTACATGACTCACGACTCCCGACACATATACATCTTATTATGCGCTTCTGTACCAGAAACACATCATTTGCGGATGCCGAAGACCCCCCAAAGGCAATGCCATAATTTAACCGAGCTGTACCTGGACAAAATAAAAAGATAAAATATATTTTAGTGGAATAATTTCTTTCAAACTTCTAATTTGCACTGATTGAACACAATTTGTTCAATCTCACAACAATAACATATCATCAAATTTAATTCCTAAAAAAAATATAGTTTTACTTGTTTCAATGGTTTGGTTGCCGATCTGAATATTTAAATCGTGATAGTTACGAGTTTGAGTTGTACGAAATAGGAACAAACCGGTCTTTTGAATATTCAAAAACAAATTGTTATTACCGAACCAGATACATAACTCATCCAGAAGTGCATTTGCCCGCCCCCGAAGCCTTGAAGCATCCTCCTCCGATACAACACCCGCCGTATCATCCGCATAGATGAAAAGAGAAAAGTTAATGTATTTAGCAATATCATTAATGAATAGTAAAAAAAGAAAAAAAAAGAACAGGGCCCAATATTGAACCCTGCGGAACTCCAAATAAAACAGGCAAATTGACTGAATCAACGCTATATATAAAATTATTAGAAGTCTTGTATGACAATTTAACAAATTGCAACCTATTTATAAGGTATAACGCAAACCAGTTAGCAACCACATCACCATAATGATATTATAAATTATAAGCTCATCACCTACTCTGAAAATGAAACTGTGATGTATGATTCATATTTTTGTAAAAACTTTGGGGATCAGACCCAACATTTTATCTCTGCCTGCACCATTCTAGACCATTCCAGAATGACTTCACATCCCTAATTCCCGACACAAAATTAAAGTAAGCTTTTTGTTCTAGTCTAAAAGAACGTATGGTAAGATTCCTCAAGGTTTATAATAATTGCTTGTTGTCCAGTAGTTCTAAAAGTATATAGTAGTACACAAGTGATCAGATTAAATGAAACAAGCCAATTGCTAAGAAATTACAAAGGTTGCCAACGTAAAGGTCCCGAAGATTTTTATGCGCTAAAGAAGTGTTATTGGATCTTGTTGAGGAGAACCAGATGTAAGCACACTAGGTGCAGGATGGCAGGTCTGTATCTCGTAGTAAGGTACACAACATCTATATAATGTAATTTATTACACCCGTATCATATTCAGCGTGTACAACAATTAACTGATAACGATTATCTCATGCGTGCTTACTTCATTTTGCACTTGGTTTCATGTTATACATTATTGCATTCCCTTTGACGAGCATTGTACAATCATAATTCGACGAACAACTGCTGACTTTATTACAGTTATCTAATAAATTGCATCTTGGCCGCAACCTATAGCAAATATCCATACGCAAAACTAATTGAATAACTTCCACACACATTGACGTTTAAACAACCAGTATATGGCTAAGGTTTACGATCGATTAAAACCATCCTATTTCCTTCCATATGTATAATCTATAAAATTATCTCCATGTGCTATAGTTGCTTGCACACAATGTATGCACTTTTTTCTTTCTTATACGATATTCACCTGCATTCGACGTGCATATTATTTCATCGCCGTCTATAGCATGTGGACACAGCGCTGAAAGAATTCGCTATAAAATTCTTGCCGGTTTACGTAGGTACGAACTACACACATTTCAAGCCAATTAACCGCTCTAAAACTGTCAGTATTATGTATGTAGTATCGGAATGGCATTTGTTGCAAATGTCGTCTAGAAAGATGACAGTTTGTAAGTATATTATGCGGGCGTAGTCAAGCATCGTATATAGTGGTAATTGTTTCGTGTTTTTATTGTTTTTGGTGGCAGCTTCTTTTGTTTGGTTAGAATTATAGGTGTAATTAGCGAGACGACCATAACAAATGCTAACGTTAATTTGTGTTTCATGCACAAACACTGGGTGAAGTGTGCCTAAGAGTACGGAGAGTGTAAGCATACATTGTTGCGTATACATATATTGTGGAAGTCAGCAATTTATGGTTGTGCTAATAAATACTTATTTGCGCCAAGGGTAATTAGTTGCTACTTTTTTTTGATTAATGAATATATTAATTGTATTAAAGTTATAGTGTTTTATCACTTTTGTGCATAAATCTTCATGTAGTGTAAATATATATCTAGATGCAGGTTTCTTCCATCAGTGAGTCGATTATTTCTCAGGCATAGGTATCTGGATCTATTTTTATAATCAAGTATTTCCAATTTTCCAATATAATTATATAAAATAAACGAATAAAAAATATTTGTTTTACTGCAAATTTAAGTTAGGGGCATGAGTGTATTGAATAAAATCGTTGGATTAAGATAATGCTGTTTTGATGAATAACTGTATACATACAATTATCATAAAACAAACTTTAATCTGAATAATTTAATTAAATCCGTTAAATGCACATACAGTTTTAATTTAAGTTTAATTGAAGATGAAGGATAGATAATAGCCAAACTTGAGCAATCTCGATCCAAAAATATCTTTATCTTATTCTCATTAATTCATGTTTCCAGAAGAATAATTTAACATTTAACATATGACCATGTAATATACCATTAAATATTTAATACACATGTGCTATTTATCGACAATTTAAAATTTAAATTCTTATAATATATCAGCCTAGGTAATATTTTAAGATATTGTTTATAGAAATAAATGCATGTATTTACCTACATCGTATAAATCATATATCTTAAGAAACCTAGTGGACAAAATAAAAACTATATGAACATCTAAAGGTGTAGTATACAGGGTGTATCCGATATAGAGGTAAATATAATAATATGTAGCAGCTGTAATCATTTACGATCAAAAAGTCTTAATGCACAGGGGGTCTATCTGTAAGCATTAACGAGAAAAAACATATTTTGTAAATGCCGTGGGCTAGAGCCGCACCTGTGCCCAACCTAAATGCTGTCCCGAGTATACCCCCACATACCATTATCATTCAGCCATTACCGCTGTTAGTTTTGTGTGGATCGGCGCTTGGAGTGCAAGCCACTTCGAACATTTTATTTAAATTCTTCCCGTCTCGAAAAAACGATCCTTCTCAGGACCATCATAATTTCATATAAAGAAAATCGAAGCTTGATGCATCGGCAAAAGCGCGGAAATGTATAGATTCATTTTCGCGCGATATCATAGTAAAAAGGCGTGTTTGCAAATTTTCTGTATCTACATTTGTTTCTGTGTAATTCGATTCAATTTATTTTGCGTTATTTGATTAAATAAATCCAAAAGAAATAACTCAGAATCATGTGGGATCGTTTATTAACAACTAACTCTCGATTCGACAAAGCGAAAGAAAAATATTTACTTTTTTGTAACTACTGAAATCGCATATCCGATGAAACTCGAACGTCTTATCAGAATATTAAAAATAATACTTTGTAGACTTACGTAGAATACTCTTAACAAAAAAGGAATGTTTATTTTATAAAAAGAAGAAATTTAAAATGCCTCAGTTTTGCTACTTTTACAAGGGCCTTTATTTATTCAGAATGACGTTAAATGAACTTACGGCATACCATTAAAAATATACTAAATGAGTGCAATGTATTTATACATAATACCACGTTTAACGGGTGCTTAACATGATGTTTCCTTGCATCAGGCCCGGACTAAAGCATTTTTGGCTCTAAATTTTACTTTTTTTTTTTAATGATGAAATCCGGTTTCGGCGGGTTTGTGCTTTATATGTCGTGTATAACACCCAAGCAAAATTTACTTTTTTATTTGATACACCCTGTATACCGGGTGAGTCAATAGTTCGATATCGGTCGATATTGACTTTAACATCTCTCATAAAAGATTTTTCAATGAGGCAAGTGCACGTTCTAAAAATATGTTCACGTTCACGAGGTGTATTAGTTTTCCAGGACCGTACTCAACTTAATTTTTTCATGAAACCATACTTATTTTTTTAGGCATGTTTATTTGTTGCAATGAATGCTACAACTACAAACATTCGTTTCAAATTTCGAATGCAATGTTGCCAAGTTATTTGATTTTTTACCTAAAATTTTCAAAATGCACGTGTTCATTTAACATTTTTTTTTCCGGCATTATCATGAACAATTGAACTCTAAAACTTGCTGTGTAGCTTAGGAAGGCTTAGATCTTTTTCATGAAATGAAAGTTCTTGAATCACTTGAATATAAAATGGATGAAATTTATGTTTTCGCAAAGTTCTCAATACTGAAGTTTGGCTGATGCCCAGATCATTACTTATTGTACGTGTACTTGCATGAGAATTTTGCACCATATTATAGCAAAGTCATTTTCTTCATGGGTAACACGATGCTCGCGTTCTATTTTTTCGTATTTCAAACGCTAGAGCGGTGGGATGTCTATGATTAGGAAATCGTGTAAAACAGAGTAAAAAATTAAAATATGGGTGTCAAAAACTAAGCAAGTAACAGCAACATAGAACAAAGGTAGAAAAACAATAAAACATCCATATATTAAAGAAGAAATTAATTAAAATTTACATCTGTCTCAAACCATTACGCAAAGCAATTATAAACCAATAAATTATTTGCATTACTGAAATTACTACAACCTGTTTGTAAACTACAAGTCTTATTTAATTTAATGCATATCATTTCCGAAATTAAGCGTTTTCTTTATAATTTGTTTCTACATCTAAAATATTAGTGTCCAAGAAATTTCTGTCTTGAAAGTTCAGCCAGTGTAGCAATGTCACAGTTGTGCTGTTTTAATACATTTTTTTTTTCTAAATTTCGTGAGCTTTGACCTGCATACATAACATCACAATTATTATATTGTACTAAATAAACTACATATCTCACTTTTGTTTTGGGAATTCTATCTTTTCAAGTTACTTAAAATGTTAACTTTTGTAATGTACTAATATTGTACTGAAATATTTTGAAATGTTATCTTTTTTTTTGATAAAAATGCAATATTTATCAATTTCATACTTTTTATTTGTTCAATATGTGTTTTATTCTTATATACTTTATAATTCATATCCAATGCTTTATTTATTAATTTAATTGGTTAATTATTGTGTTTTTGTTTTTAGTTCTTTAAAGTTTCAAATTCCTTCTTCCTAAATTTAATGTGATACAAGCTATATAATTTTTTTTTTCTACCTTCATAAATTTTACTACTAAAGGCAAAGTAATAACGGATTTATATTTAAAACCCACCAAGTCTGGTGGAATTTCAAATCAAATCATCCACTTTCTCAGAGCATTATTATGTAAGTACACATATGTACCTACAATTAAATCGTTTTATGGTGAAATACAAAAAATTATTTTTTATAACCTTTCTTTCTTATAATCAACATCAAACTGTCGTTATGAATGCAAGTAGTCTTGCAACATATTTCAGCGTTTACTGCAAGTAATAATTCTTCAATTGTGAGCCAAGTTTTAATTTTAAAAATTATGAATGAGTAGGTTCCCCCAATTTATTTTTTAGTATCATCGGGGATGCTATGGGTGGCTGTTGTCGTGCCTGCTCTGCTTTAACATTGAATTTCAAATATTCTTGTTTACCTAAAATTGGGCGCTTCAAAGTTTGATGAGTAATATATTGTCGCAGTTAAACAAACACAATTATAATAATATTTATTTGCCAAACAGCATGCAGCCAATTGCAAGGCAAAAACAAATACAAATTACAAAGGTAGTGAAAATACAAAAAAATAGTACAGAAACTACTGTACGAATACGCAAGAAATAAAAATCAATATAACATTACAACACTAAAGCAAAGATCATGTAAGTAACAAATTAATAGAACATTTTTAATTTATATAACTAGGATTTAAAGTAATCTTACAAAAAAATTAAATTTAAAAAGGGAGGAAAAGAATGAAATTAGGGGACAAATTTACGATTGCGCAGATACGAATCGAGTAGGTGTAGAAGTGATTCACTAAAGCCAAGGCATTCAAGCTTACGTATCAGAATTCCATGGTCTACACGATCAAATGCTTTAGACAGGTCCAATTATGAAATAAAAGAGAGCATTTAAGTGTAACAAATCTCGGATTTTCTTTTTAAAATAATCAAAATGAGCAGCAATGAAAAAATTAATGCATATAAGAAAGGATTATATCTCAGGTAAGTAACGTGAGCTCGTTTAACAAATAAAAATTGGGTTTTGAAGTTATAATTTCAACTTTTGCGATGTATTTTAATCGTAGAATCATCAAATACGTTAAATACTAGATTTCAAAATTCCTGCGCAAATCAGAATTCTTATAAGTATTATATTTTTCGGTTCATATTAGCGCAGAATACATTTTTGAGGGAACAGACGAGAAGGGAATACTGTGAAGAAAGATGATTTGCTAACTGGCCTTTATCTTGTGATATTTTTCATATATTCTTTTTTTAAGTAGATGAAAGTAAGCTGTACAGAGGTGCAATTAAATAAACCATGACAACACATACATGGAACTCTAATGTAAGTTTGGATTAATTTTACATATGTATGTAAATTTCGATAACGGTTAACTATAGATTAACTGCAGCAATCTAAATACTTCTAATACACCAACCAGAAATAATAATGTAGTGTAATGGAAAGAAAAAATAGAGATAAAATATCTACAATGACCTGTAATAGTTATCCCAAAATACTTTACAAACTGTCTTAAATATTTAATTGGACAGTCCCGGAACCATTGTACCTATTCTTCCCCGCGCTAACCGTAAAAGACCACTTTGTAACCTTGACGCGCGGCTGCCAAAAATCGACAACACCATCAATTAAACGATTATTACCTGGAACGAGGAACGAAATTCCGCGTTCGCACCACACATGTCACGTCACGTCTCCGAGAGTCAGCAGTCGGCCAGCACTTGTCATAACAACGTAACACCTTCGAATATTAATACGTCTTTTTTTTTCGCGCGCCACAGGCTCAAAACCGCCTCGAGAGCTGTAATTTTTACACCTCTGAACACGCGAAGCGGTCTCCTAGTGCCCGAGCCGCAAACTTGGACAGGTCGTACGGAAACCGTAATTATAGGTTGTCTTGTTGCGAGTCGGAGTAATTTGGACGTTTTAACGCCCGTTCGGTGGGTTATCGATAGTGTGTTGGAGGAGTGAGGCGAACTGGTGAAGGTGCGATGCAAATGCGGTCTAATTTACATCGATGCGAAGAAGTGCTGTTGCAAACCATTCTTTAGATAATATTGTTAAAATTAACATTATTTAACAAATCTTGTTGTACCAAAAGGGACAAAAAAAAGTTAATGTAACAACTGCCCAAAATCGTTATCCAAAAACTTTATATCTCGTTAAAGGTTAATATTTTTTTTGTTAGTTGGAGTAGCAAAAATAATTGACATTTCCCTGATAAACTTGTGAAATTTGCTTAAAGGTGCATTATCCAAACAGTATATTAAGACGTAACCATCTTATTACACCAGATTTTGAAAAATTAACAAATTAATTTAGTTAATCGAAAAAAAAAGTAGTGAATAGGCCAGACAATTTTTGTTATAACTTATAACACATTACCTTTGTTACTATAGTAAAATCTATTTCTTAGGTACGCGTTCTTTTGTGGTAATTATAATGTAATGTTTTAACTTGAACCACTTAAGCGGGTTTCTTGTTTTGTACAGTGACCGGCACAAAGTGCGAAGCATATAGAATTTTTTTTGTTTTTGATTTTAGTAGATCTCTTTTCTTACAAATCACCTCTGCATGTCTGAAAATAAAATATCACTCATCAAATCTACTGACAATTTAATTGTATACGAGGGAAGGTCAAAAATATGAAACTACGCTACTGGCACATTAAATCTAAGCTATTGCTCTACACTGCATGCCTGAGGCCGATTCTGACATACGGGGCGCTCGCCCTTTGCACCATGGTCGAGACTCACCTCAGCACCATGGAGGTCCTACAGAATCACATGTTGCGTCTCATGGTTGGAGCCCCATGGATGGTGAGAAATCAGCAGTTACGGGACGATTTAAAGATTCCCTCTTTGAGGGATCAGATCATGGAGTTGACCTGGCTGAGGGTGAGCGAGTCTTGAAACTCCCTTTTGGCCCGGTTCGTTGAACCCCAAGACCGACTCCCCCTCTCCTGTGTTTTGTTTTGTGTTCATTTGTAACTTGTTTTCAGTTGCCTTTTGGACTTCCCTGCCAGCTCCCCGCATACCGCGGTTTTCACATTAATGGAAGAGTCATCAGTGTATAGGCATATCTCTACGTAAGGGTCGTGTAGAACTGAAGGGAGGTCATTTATATACAGGAGAAACAAGAGTGGACCCTGAATTGAACCCTGAGCCACACCATATTCTATTTTCGAAGGTGGGAAATCCTCTCCATTCCATACGGTTATTTGATGCCCGTCGGTCAGGTCAGATTTCAATAAGTCAAACGGAATACCCTGTAGTAAATCAGCTTTTCTAGGAGGATTACATGAGTTAAGACTAAGATCTAGATCTAGAAGGTTCATCTCAGCGTACATTCCATCGTCAAATGCGTTATAGATGAGCTGAGTAGCTGAAAGCATCCCAATAACGAATTGGAACGATTGGAAATGAAACCCTTAATCTCCAAGAAATTTGCTAGCCTCAACGCGATGACATATTCAAAGATTTTTGAGAACGCTGGTAGAATACTATGGGGCTTTTAAAATTTATGTTGAAATCTCTTTGCTAACAAGCTCGTTACTTAGTATGTGCACCATCTCATTTATTGTATTATCTATATTTATCTTATTTAGATCGTGATATGTAATTAAAAGCTATTGGAATGCTTGGAAGTGGTTTTACTCTAAACTTCACATTGCGAAGAAATCAGATCATAGCATATTACTTTTTAATATGTTCTCATAAAATCGTTAAAAAACATAAGAATTTTCTTCTGGCATATTACAATCGCTTAACAAATTAAATAACCATCCACCCATCAATCGACCATTACAGTACTTTAAACTATAATTATGTACTTACTTGCAAGCATGCAGTAGTTAAAATAGTGGTATGTATATGCATACCACTGCATGTATATGCAGAACGTTAATTGAAATTCATGAATATTGTATTACCACAATACTTTTTGCTTATAATTTTTCTGTGCTTATTTCAAATACAAAGCATTTTTTTTTGTTAGAATTACATTACTGTGTGTATTCACTTACGATGACGTTAATTAAATATACATTTAAGTTTGAAGTGCGCATATTTTTATGAGATCTAAAAGATAATTATTTTTTGGCGTAAAAAATATATCTAACGATCTAGCACTATTTCTTAGACTTTATGCACGCTTAAGAAATTTCGCTAAAATTGAATGTTGCTACCGTTGATAATAATCGCTTAAATATACATAAAAATAAATTAGCGTTTCAGGAAAGTAATTAATTAAAAGATTTTTGGTCCGTGACAATCCGTCCGTAAAAGCAATGAAAAAGGAGGAAAAAAATAGGGCAAGATGAGTTTTTGCTAGACACACGGACCTGAAAAGAACTTGATTGGCAAGCAAGCAAATAATATGATTATACGTTTTGGGAACGATGAATACAATTTACAACTTAAAATATTATAATTATATATAAGTTTATTTGCTTTTTTCTGTTGCTTTAATATATCTTATCTTAAATTATCTTTTAAAATTTAATTTAATAATCAGCATGCTTTTGTTTCAAAATGCTCAACCAACACGGCATTATTTTATTTTATTGAAAATTATGAATTCTTTGGTAATCGTACACCTTGCATGGCAATGCTCATTGATCTTCAAAGCTTTTGACTGTGCTATCAATTTTGAAATAGTTTAAATCGCATTTAATTGATCGCCATCAAAAAATAACTTGTAATGACGTGCAATCAGATAGGTGCAGTATTTTAGGCGGGGTGCCTCACGACTCTATAAGGGGGCCAACCGTTTTCTTTTTTACTGTATATATCCAAGTGTTTTTCTTTTCTATTAAACGTTGATCATATTATGACGTTGTATTAATTTTTTTAAATTAACATTCAAACCCAAATTTTCACTAAATTATCAAATAGATACTTAAATTATAATTTCTCTGTCAACCACATTCTTATCCAACGAACATGTCCATGCTTATAAGTACTATAGGCGCGAAAATTTGAACGATTCAACGCTGATTTATGTCTAGATATTCCCAACTTATGACCGGCTACGTGTGTATCCGACGATAATCTTAACGGCTTTCTCAGCAGTCCGCAGAAACGTTAATTACGCAGTCACAGGTTACCTACACGTATAAATAAGTGGCTAAGTATGTGCCGGCAATTTATTTATCGCGAATTGCAACGGGGCATCGGAAAGAAGTGTTGAATAATACCAAGATATGTGGAGTTTACCCACTTCGACGCACAAAATACTCACACAGCAAACGAGCGGAGAAGAGCAATAAAACAGGATGAACAGGTGTTTGACTTGGGTTTAATATTCAATACGCATGTGTGCGTAAATACGTGGAGTTCGGGACGATGTATCATCTGCCTTAGGTATGGCAGAGATGACGATTAGATTAATTTATCGCTCTATTAGGCAGATTATATTTTAATTTCGCAATATTCAAAATGCATATGTTTTTCGATAACGAGGCAATTGCATGTGGCACATCTTGGAGATGCCGTTATAAATCTTAAATAAATGCATATGCGATTGTGTGAAATAAAAATTGCTTGCCATCTGCGAAATCCATTTCTCTGATAGTAATTCAAACAGCAACGATTTTATAGCTAAAGACGTGCAAGTTTTAAATATGACACACATTGCCTAGCACATCGCCTTAATAGATGTTTCATAGAAGCAGCAAAAATATCTAGATAGCAGAGCAATCCTATAGTTATCCCTTACTTATTAACATACATATGAATTTCTTAATATCTATGGAAATAAAATATTATTTTATGGCTTAAGATTATATTAATACTTAAATTTCAGAGAAAATGTGCAGTTTGCATTAATAATTAATGCTTATTTTGAGTGTTCTTTGGTGAAAATTATCCTGGAGGTGCAGCAAAACTCAAATAATCATAGTTGGACAAGTTGCTACCAAATATTATACCAGTATACATATGGTCAAAGAAATGTTCCCCTGGCGCACCATAGATGACACTACCAGCATTTTCTATTGTTGTGCATTTGTAGTGGTAATGAATTTCCGTAAGAGAATACATATGGTGCCATCTGTAGTACGCCAGTGGAACATTTCTTTGACCATATATATACTGGTATAATATTTGTTGCTACCTATTTAAGAAAATACATGAGTTTAATAGCGATCAGTATTGTTGTTACTTGTACTGTTGTTGTAGGGAACACCGGCGGGTGTCCCCCTCCGATTTCGATGAAACTTAACAGATCAAAAGAGTACCTTAAAATAAGAGACACGTATTTTTTTTTATCGGCGTATCCGCACGATTTTGGGGTACAGCCCCCTCCAAAGTTTGGACGATTTTTTTTGCAAATATTTCCTAAATTATAACAGATATTAAATTTTCTTCTTAACATAATTTGCAACTTATTGCATGGCCCTAAGGGTGGCGTCGTCCGTATTCGCAAAAAGTTAATAACGGGGGACGGGGTACCCCCGTACCCCCCCAGCTTTTTACAGTTCTTTCCTTACCTTATTCATCAAAAAAAAGCCGACTGTACATGATACATGATGTATAACAAGTTTAGAAAATTAATGAATAAACTTATTAATTAAAAAAATGCAGCGGTTATGGGATACCCCGTCCCCCGTTATTAGCTTTTTTATGAAGAATCTACCTTGAGACCATGTATTATGCTGGAAATTATGTGTAGGATAAAAATTATTTCTGTTATAGTTCATTTGATTTATATCAATAGACAAGTTTATTAATTTTGAAGCTTTATTATTATTTTTTCTATTTTTACAATTATTAATTTTCTAACACTTGTATACATCATCGTATTCTATGTAAAAATCGGCCTTCTTTTGATGAATAAGAAAAGAAAAAATGTAAAAAAAATGGGGGGTACGGATACCCCGTCCCCGTTATTAACTTTTTTGCGAATACGGACGACGGCCACCCTTAGGGGCACGCAATATGCTGCAAATTATGTTAAGAAGAAAATTTAATATCTTGTTATAAATTTAGGAAATATTTGCACAAAATTGAAAAAAATCGTCCAAACTTTGGAGGGGGCTGTACCCCAAAATCGTGCGGATACGCCGATAAAAAAAATACGTGTCTCTTATTTTAAGGTACTCTTTCGATCTGTTAAGTTTCATCGAAATCGGAGGGGGACACCCGCCGGTGTTCCCTTGTAAGTATATTCTGTAGTTAGATACAGTACCAGTAGTCACAAGTAATACGTTACTTTACACAAATCAACAATTTGGTTACGATTATCAGTGGCGGCTTATACTAAAGGGCACAAGGGCACGTGCCCACCCAACCACCAAGATAAACACAGAAAGAAATTCGCCTGTAATTCAGCGCATTATTTTATTTTATTATTTTTACGTATTTTTATAACGATGCTATTAAAGTTTCCATCCGCACCGCAGACACTAGCGCATATGCGAATGCTCAAAACTATGTTCCGGGGCACTATTTCCGATGTACCCATTTCGAGTATGAATCGGACGGCTCCGTTTATCTTCGCCATATGCGTTTATAGCGTCGCTTTGGGGCACGCAAATTCGTGTCTCCAGTTAACGTCTTGCATTCATTGTAACTGCATCGTTTTCAACGCGTACCGCGCATGTGTGATTTCAAAGGCTTGAAGTGACGTTTATTATTAATGATGGAAGTTAATTGAGTGCAAAATCTTAAAAAAAAGCCCGTTCTCATTTGAGGAAAGGAAAGCCTATTCCTGATCTTCAAATAAACTACACTTCCACAAGTAAAACTCGAACTTACAATAGAGTATTCAGAGTAATGTTATTTATTTTTATAAAATGTAAATTTTTAATGTGAAATTTTCAAAATGTTTGTGATGTGCT
The DNA here is from genome assembly GCA_004143645.1 of Protaetia brevitarsis. Lineage (NCBI taxonomy): Eukaryota > Metazoa > Arthropoda > Insecta > Coleoptera > Scarabaeidae > Protaetia > Protaetia brevitarsis. Next base: position 1,260,725 of record RXPK01000157.1, read on the forward strand.
TGGTATATGTATAATATATAAATACATTAATATTTTTCTGAAGAAGACAACAAAAAATTTGTCGAAAAGTTAAAAAATGACTTAATTTAGGTAAATTTTTTCATTAAATTGTTCACAAATAGCCTGTCCATCTCAAGAAAGGAAAAAACATAATTATTATTATTGTACCAAAAACAAACAAAAATCATAACAACCGAAACGAAAAATAAAAAACATGAAATTGGAATGGTATTTTACACTTTACAAGTGATTGCTGTAAATAAATCCACAATTGATAGGCTCATAAGTATATGCTAATGCATTTAAAATTTCCATTTATTTGTTATTTGGGGTACCAGTAAGTATGGTTTCGTTCGTGGTGCAGGTGTATCGTATTTTCATTTTCATCGTCCGCACATCATAATTCGTTTGGGTTTAGTAAATAAAAGAAATAGAAGTAAAAGAAAAAATACAACATAAAAATCCTCAAAATAACGACCATCATCAGACGTATAAAATCTAATTGGTCTTGTCTAATTACGAATTAAATAAGAGTCTTTAGCGTATACACACGATCGCTAACGAAACGGTCGTGACATCTTCTCCTTTCAGTAGGTTGACCGGAGTATATATAAATAAATAATAATCCTGGTCTCTCTCTCACTAGGCGTCTCTGAGACGACGTGCGGTAATATTCAACGAACACGTTGAACCGCAGAAGTGACGCGCTGATTAAATTTTGAAAAATAAACGACAAATAAGCCCGGAGAATTCCGAATGGGGCAATAATCTACTGATTATGGCCGAGTGGCGCAGTGGTGAGCCACGCCGTCGTACGCCGTAGGTATACGGCTCTCGATCGTAAACATATCGGGAGAATTATCTCGCCTATATTCAGGACGTAATATACGAAAATAGTTTTTCGAAGGTGTTAAGAATTTTTATTTTATCAGGTAATGCGTACGTTAGCGCTCCCCCGGACAGTTAAGCGAGAAAATATGACGGCGTGACAGGTAAATGCGTATGTATGTGATCGAGGGTAATATACAGATATGGGTACACAAATGTGTACAATATTGTACAATATTTTGCTTATTCGTTTATATACCAAGTGAACGTTCGCAATGCTTAAAATAAAGAGTGAGAGAAAGACTATATATGGTTTGCGTTTGACAGAACAGGAAAAGAACATAGGAAGTTTTGTCATTTTTCGTTAATAATAGTAATAATTGTATAGTCTGTTGCCGTTGGATTGCGATCGTTTCATTAAGGATTTTATTTGAAGATTATAGTGCATTTATTATAAGACACTTACATAGTGTATATAAGAGTCAAAAAAAAAAACAATGAAAAGGAAAGAAATCCATCACCGCTTAGCACTAATAAGTAAATAGAACAAAATACAAATTCCAGCAAAAGAAATAAAATAAAGTAAGGGTGGCAATAATGAACAAAATAGGTTACATTCTAATAAACTAAAGTTGATTCTAAGCTAAAACATTAAGCTTGTTTGATTAAATTAAGGATTAGACCCAGTAACACCATCTAGCAGCTAAGTTTCGTGCTTCGTGCTGCTTCTTAACATCACACGCCCTGTAGTTCGCACAACAAACGTGGTAACGTTAGTTACCACGTTTGTTGTCGGATATTGTCACGTGAGGAACATCAAGTATCGAGTGCATTTTCTGTTTTACCTGGAGCCGCCAGGAGAAGTGTTCGTTGCATCGATATTTTCCTGAAAGGGGGTTTCCAAACAGTTAGCGTTAGCCGGCCTCCATTTAGTTTAATGGCGTCATCTTTAAGTCACTGGTAAGCTGACTTTTCTTTCGGTTGTTAACTTTATTAGTTTTGGTAATCCGGTCCTGTCCTTTAGGATCTATTTTGTTTTGGTTTGAACTTAGGGTGAAAGAAGTACCTAATTTGGGAGATTGCTCATCGTTGAATGTACCTGCACCTCGTACATGGGAGCAAATTTTGACCACGCCTACAACAACAACAATAGCGTGACATACCCTCTCAGACACACACACACTGACACCCGCCAAGTTTTACATATATTTTTCTTTCTTTTGTTGTACCGTATTAAAATTTGAATTCACCTCAAAATCCTATCACGTCGTAAAGACCGTCAAGCCGAAATTACTAGACTATATTAATATCCGAATCTATAATTCTTAAATTACCTCGATAATAGTAAATTTACTCATTGCACGCTCATTATATGTAATTTAGATTACTAGTTAAGTGTTAATGTAAGTTAAGAGCGAATACCAATTGTGATCGTAAAAGGTGTCAATCTATATGCTAAGATTTGTATGTCATTGTATTTTATTATTTTGTTTTCTTTCAATCTAAATCTGTCTGCAAAGCAGTACCATCACCAGAATCGTTAATGTTTCGGTATTCAAAATCGTCCGCAGATAAGAGGTTTTGGGATGAAATAACGCCAGGTCCAAATTGCTACTATTGACTTCAGAGATCACCAGAAGAAATAATCTAGGCGGTTTAAGTCTGATGATCGAGCAGCCCATGCGTGTGGCCCATCTCGACCACTCCAGAGATCTCCGTATGTTGCTGTTAAAAAATTACGAGCAACCAAACTGAAATGTGGTGGTGCACAGAAACTCGGGCAGCGTTACTTCCAAAAAGTTGCGGTACACCACGCCAATAAGTCTTCCTGGTAGAAATACCGGTCCTTTAAACAGTCACCCACAATTCCAACCCAAACATTCAACAAGAACTGATGTTGAAAACGATCTTCAAATACCTCATGGAGATTTTCATCTGTCCACACATAGTTATTATGAAAATTCCTTATTGCATTTCTTGAGAAACTGGCTTCATCGGTAAAAAGAGTCTGTGTCAGGAATAGAGGGATGCGAATTAATGTTCAATGCAATATCCATTGACATAATGGAATACGTGGAGGAAAATCAGCAGGTAATAGTGCCTGAACGCGTTAAATGTGGTATGGATACAACAAATTGTCCTTTAGAATTTTCCAAACTGTCCAATGACTTACATTCAAAGTATTTGCAATTTTTCGCGTAGAACTACCAGGATTTTCCTCTATCATATCCAGCACATTCTGTCCCAATTGTACCGTTCCTGCAGTCATTGATCTTCCTGGCCCTCACATCGTTTCATTGAGCCTGTTTCACGAAGACGTCGATGACTGTTTTCGAAAAATTTTCGGTCGGGGACATTAGAAAAAGAAAAGGTCATTATATATAGGAGTATAGGTAATATATAAAACGATTATGGGTGATTTGATTATCGAAATCCTTCGATTATGTCCGCTACTAATTGTTGTCTGATATCCCATCCCCCAAGTTTGTCCTCCGCCGAAACACATATAAAAGCGAAGATCGATAGCAATTGTAGAATCAATTACTTGTCAATTTTGCCCGGCCGTAATGGTTATCATGCATTGTGAGTCTGATCAATGAAAAACGATCAGACTGTCTTGGAATGCGTTACCTTCAGTGGTAGAATCTATATGTGTTGAGCAAAGATTGTTTAAAGAACATTGTAACAGAACTGGCATCATGAAACACTCTGCGCGTTAGATAATGCCCAAGGCAGTAACCCTAAAGACTACTTTTATGAAACTAAAGTCGCATTTTTTTAATACTGACCTTTATCAAAAAGTAGAAATACTAGCCGTTTGTTACCTGTTTTCATTTTTTAAGATCATTTTTAAAAAATTCCTATAATATTTACACAGAAACTATAAAAAAATGTCTGTAGAACTTTTGAAAATATTAAAACGAAAGTCAAAGAACCTTTCCTATTAGCATTGAAACTGTTCCAAACCCCCTAAATTCCCACACAAGTAGTTCATCATCTCGGATCTTATTTTTATAGGCCTGCCGGTGCCTTTTTAACCATATAACCTTCCGCTACGGATTCTCTCAGTTACACGGACGCCGCGCCGCTATGCGAACGTTAAACTCATGTGACATTAATCAGCGGTGCCGGTATTGTTTACAGAATTCGTCGGTGTGTAATGATAATACTCTTTAACACATGTTCGCCCGGTTATAGTGCGTAATTTCAAAAACGTGAAGCGCCTCATAAAATTAAACTTTGGAGGAATAACCGTCAGCGCTTGTCGTAAAGTTCTCGGACGGGGTTTTCAGTGGAACTCCAACGAATTGTATACAGGATAAAATACGTCGTGCGTGTAAGAAAGGAGAAATTACTTTAACACGCTTGTATACACATACGTATAAGTATAAAGTTGTGGATTTAGTTATGAGAATTTACATATGTTCGTACATTTAAATATTATTTTTTTTTTCGCTTATTAGTCCGAATGTGTTTTAATTTAATATTTTTGCATAACAGGATACAGGTGTGCGTGTTCTAGTTAATGAAACGGACGATTACGTAGCGACTGAACACGCCAGATAACGCCTTTGGAGTTTTATGTGACTAATTCGACTTGAAAATCGCACTATGCAGTTCGTATTTTGCAAAATTTAGAATAAGAATAGATAACACATTCTAAACATTCCTTGAACGAAAAAGCATATCACCCTTATACAAAATTGATATTCTATTCCATGATGCTTCATACTTTTGGTTTACACTGAGAAAAATGGGTTAATTAAAGTGTTTACTTGATAACAAATCATTTACTATAGATAAAGTTCTACTTGGAACGGATACCTGCAACTAAACCCAGTTTCCTGAATGCAAGGTGTTACTGTAAATAGTGTTTTTATTAACGGCTATTACACAGCGTACCTGACAAATTTTTATGTAATAATGGTCAGTGGCGGCTCGTGAGTTATGGAAGAGAGTGGCAACAAAAAAAAAATGCGTTCAGTCGATCTTCTGACATTGTGCTTCTTAGAAAAGTTTTAATGCGTTTGAGAGGGTGGAAAAACATCGTTCACATTCTGCTGTCGACATGGGGGTTGTACAAATGATATCCAACAGTTTGTATGTTTCCGTCAAAACTAGCCATGAGTTATTCTTTTTATTGAATTTTTTAATGGAGACTATAAAAGTGATATTTTGCGAATAAATCTCCAGCCGAAAAGGTTGAGATACCTTTGTATCTCAACCTCCGTAAAGAGTATTAGCTTTCGGGATAATTGTTGGCATATATATTTCCTTTCGTTCTTTCGTACTTTAATCATCGATTGATTACTCGCGGGTGTTCAAGTAATATAACTACTAATAATAAGAATAATAATACTTACATACAAAAATCGATTATCAGTGCCCAGCGTAGAAAGGGGATTTTTTAAAGCCCTCCGTCCTTGCCAAATCTACTCTAAAATGTCCACGCGTTCGAACGTTCACGTCATGAACCATACCGGATAAAATATGCTCATGTATAATTATTTCAAGAAATAAAATTTACTGTCGTTACTTCCCTTACAAAAAAACTTCTTAAGGTTTAGTTTTATAAGAATAATTAGATTAATGTATAAAATAATAAATTAAACATAAATGCCAAGTGGCAATCTGTATTAACAAAGTACAGAAAACAGAAAATCTTGTACACTTTAGAAAAAGCTGTTAAATATTAATTATTAAATAATTACATTTGTTTTATTTTGAATTACATTTATTGGAATTTATGCATTAAATCTGGATTAGATGTTTTAACATTAAAACTTTAAGAATTATGATTGTTCGACATAATAGAGATACCAAAAATATAGAGAAGAAGAAAACGTTTTCTACATGAAACTGTTTTTGAAAATCTATTATTGCATAAAATATGGATGTAGTTATTGTTGCTTTATTCTTCTAGGGATTTTTTCTTTCTATGGAAGGCTTGAAATATGAATAGTTGATTAGAATAACACTACGACCTTAACAAAAGAATTAAAAATCAGAATTATTTTATGAAATACTTTGGCGGAAACTACAAAGGTCTAATTCTGAGAATGTAAATCGCTGCGCAAGCCGAAAAGGTTGCGGCATCTGTGTCGCAACCTTTCTTCCAAATTCATACAGAAATTTTACTAAAAATTTTTCATTATGCAGAACATAAATTGCCAATTATTAGGTAAAATTATATTTTCCTTGTTCCTTTCTGATTACTTTGGCGATTATCTACATATTTTTTTCAAATCTGAGACTTAACAAGGAATGACAAATTTCATAACGATAACCAATCTCCAAATCGGTTGTCTCCTTTGATGTATTTACTGCTCTTGTTTTTCACCATAGATAAACCACAGATGTAACCGTAAACGCAATTATTAATCTCAATCCATTTCTACAGTGTGTTAAAAAAAGGTTGTCGGATATTTTACCAAATTATAGTACTGGTGGAAATAAACAAAAAAGCCTTAGTCAACATGGATCCGCAATTCAACTGTTTTTGACATATAGTCGATTGCATATTTTAAAATAAAAAAAAAAACATTTTTCGGTTTTGAGAATAGTTTCCTTTGTCAAACAACTGATTGTGACTTAAAATTAGTTCTGTCAGACATCTGTCATCAGATTATTTATCATTTGCGTCAATTTTTCTTTGTTCTCAAATTATGCATAAGCACACAAATGCAGAAATGGCCGATATGCATTTTATGTACGGTCGTGCGAATGGTAATGCCACTGAAGCACGGCGTATGTATGCCGAAGAATTTCCAAATCGGTTGTTACCGAGTGATAAGATTTTCTCAAGACTTCATATCCGGCTGTCCGAAACTGGTTCATTTAAAATTAATGGTGGTTCTGGTAGACCTAGATCAGTTTCTTCTCCCGCAGTAGAATTAGATATTTTTGAGACGGGTAGAAGACAACCCAAATATTAGCACACGAAGACTTGCCGCAGAACTGAACGTCAGTCATCCTCTCATTTGGAGAATTCTGCGGGAACAGCAGCTCTATCCCTACCACATTCAACAAGTTCTTGCTCCTCTCGATTATGATGCACGTAGGGTTTTTTGTCATTGGGTTTTACGAAAGCTGGCAGAAACTCCTAATTTTGCGACTCAGATTTTATTTAGTGACGAGGCTGGGTTTACAAGAGACGGGAATATTCAATTTTCATAACAATCACGTCTGGGCAGATGAAAATCCCCATGCTGTTGTTGAACTGCATCACCAAAACCGTTTTTCGCTAAATGTTTGGCAAGCTATTTTTGAAGACTGTTTAATTGGTCCAGTATTTCTCCCTAATCGTTTAATGGGACAAGTATACTTGGATTTTTTAAGAAATGAATTACCCAAGATTACAACGAGAGATGGATAGGACGGGGTGGACCAACTGCATGGCCTCCTAGGTCTCCTGACCTGACACCTCTAGACTTCTATGTTTGGGGGCATCTAAAACAATTAGTGTACGCACGATCTGTAAACAATTTGGAAGAACTCAGGCAACGAATCGTAAATTGTTGCGAGGAAATTCGGAGGACTCCAGGAATTTTCGAAAGATTGCGTCGATCTTTCATAAGAAGGTGTGAAGCGTGCTTAGAAATGAATGGTGGACATCTAGAACAATTTCTTTAGTTTTACTTTAAATAAACATTTGTTTAATTTACATTGCGATCAGAATATCTTTGAAAATTTTTATCCTACTAAAACAATATGCAATCGACTATATGTCAAAAACAGTTGAATTGCGGACCCATGTTGACTAAGACTTTTTTGTTTATTTCCACCAGTACTACAATTGGGTAAAATATCCGACAACCTTTTTTTAACACAATGTATAAGAAGAACAAAAATTATTATATCTTGCCAATTTTGATTTCGGTTCTCTTAACCGTCAGTCCCAGTCTTGCGGGGTCAACAATTGTTTTACTGCCGTGCTCTCTGACATTCATTGCGTAACAATAGACAGCAACGGGGCACATATTAAGAGAAATGCGGCGCATTAATCACAATATAAGCGGGATAGACGCGACAAGATTTTAAGTGTCGTAAAGACGATGCCGAACGGGTTCATCATTAAATTAAGTTGTTCGGCTAATTACTCTCGATCTCCTGTCCGTTCCGAGGTCGCGACGGACGCTGATTTACGACTTGTAGACTTTAACGGCTACTGACTATTACTGCCATGTCGGCCGTCATTTTGACACGCCACCGATTAAATATCGTATTTTATTACGGGGGCATTTCACGATAAACGAATAAAATAGTGATCGCAGTAATGGAACTATTTATTTATTAATGATATACAAAGAAGAAGAAGGAGAATGATTTCATTGCGGGCATTTAACGAGATTAAATTAGTTTGTCGCGGTAAAAGAACAAGGCATTGCATTTGCCTCGAGTAAATTGTTTATAATATTTGTTTCGATTGATATTAACAGTAAGAAGTTGATTTTTATAATTAAAAGGGAATCGGGAATATTTACGAAAAGAATATAGTAAATTGGCCTAGATTAGAACCGATTAGCAATGACCCGTTGTAAAATAATGTTTGCACAACCAATTAAATTAGTATAACTTGTTATTAAAATAGATAATAGCAAATACCATCGAGTGTTTCTGTACGCTTTAAACCAGCGTTGCCAGGTCGAAATCTGAAAAGTTCTTACATAGGGCTTAAAAAAGTTTATAAGCTATTTGTTAGATTTTTTGCCCCATTATTTGTAAATTAATTTATCGATTGAAGAATGTTTTACACCAGAAGCTCTAAAAATAGGACTAATTAAACCTCTTTATAGGCAGGAAAGAAGAATGAATTTACTAATTATCGACCAATTTCAATTTTATCTTCTTTTGATAAAATTTTAGATAAATATGTACTAAATTTTTTTATCGATTTCCTAATAAAATTTAATATACTTGATAAACAACAATTTGATTATATAAAATATAGAAGTTCTACTCATTTATTGCAAAATTTCTGGGGTTACATTAATTTGATGTTAAATGATTGCAAACATTGTATGTATTTTCATTGACTCATCAGAGGCATTTGATACTATTAATTATAAAATCTCTTGTTAAATGATGTAAATATTTATGGCATTAGAGGAAAAATGTTGCGGTGGCTTCAACATTATTTGTTGTAACCTTCTTCACGAAGAGTAACGATTCTTACCCAGTGAGAACAAGTTGGTTACATTAGCGCGAATTTAACCTTGTATTGGTTGAAACAACGTTAATGGTTATAATTAACACGTTTATTATATAACCAAATTTTCACTACACATTGAAGAAACGTTATATTAACTAAGAAATGTAACGGATAGTTTAAATTTAACTAAAATAACACGTTGTAGTTGCATCGTTTATTTTAGATTATAAAACAACGTTGCAATATGAGAAATTATTAACTGAAATGTAACGCATAGTTTAAATATAACTAAAATAAAACGTTGTAGTTTCACCGTCTACGCTACGTTAAAAAACAACGTTGAAATATAAAAAACTATTAACTGCAATCCTATATGTAATTCGATTTGTGATGAAGTCAAAAAATTGTGCTAAATTTGTTTGTTTTAACATAAGATGTGCTTTTGCATAAATGAATGCAAAATGTATTTAACAATAGGTAACAGAATTATTGTATTAAAACTGCACTATTGGTGAATGTATTATTCCTCCCCCATTTCATATAAACTCTTCCACCCTTGGTGCGCATCTGCAACGTGCACGGTGCACTTGCAGTCACATGTTTACTACACTAGTCGAGTGTTAGAACTTTTCTTTATCTTTATAACAAAGTTTTATATTAACATGTGATACGTGGCAATCAGTGTATTTAACTAAACGGTGAGTAGGTAAGTACCCCATCAATTAAGTCTATTAGTTATTTGCATATACGATGCACATTGCACGTATAATTATATATATGCATATACACAATTGGCAAAACAGCATAGTAGCCATCTTAAAATAAGGAAACTAATGTCAGAAAATTTAACTATATTCTAAAATTTGTTCTTGAATAACCTGGTTTCTTAGTATACACCACCTTCTTACTTTAATTTCAAATATATAGGTAAGCGAATGCTGATGGTTCTAATCTAGATTCTTGTGTAAGAGATTCTAACTACTGTTACATGACGTCGTTGCAGTGAAGTATAACTGGAAGGGAAGGAATACTTAGTTTTCACAGAACGAAAACCAGAGATAATACGGAAACTATGGTAACAATATACCGTGAGTCTTAAATACTCTCATTCGTTTGTAATACAAAAATCTAGGAATCCAATCAAAGTAAAGATTAACTTATATATACATCCCTAAAATTTACAGCCTGTAGTCCTTGGTGTTACTTATGATACCCATTGTTTGAGTCTTCCATTTAAAGTTACAATTAAACAATACATACAGCAGAAAGTGCAGTGAAGGGCTGATTGAAATATGCCAAAGCCCCAATGGACTGTTTGGGTAGAAGACCATGTGCAGAAAAAGGGAAAATGTATATATCTATAAATGAAATCACCTCGTTACTTTCTTAGTTTTGGTAAATAGTTCTATGATCTTTTTATTATTATTATTATTGCATTGTGTTATATTTATAGGTAACTACATTTAGTTTTTCTGAAGAAGCATTATGTTTCATTGAAGAGCTTACCCTGAGTTCAATACTATAATATGATCATTGAATGATTTAATTAAAATAAAATTAAATTTAGTATTGGACATTATGACTTTTAATTTATAGCCAATTTTTCGTTATCAACACATAAAACGACACTGTAAGCATAAAGTGACATATATATCACATCTAGATATATATGTCTCTTTAACAGATCTTATAAAGGTTTGATACAGACATTTTATTAACTATTAAATTTACATTTAAATTTTTTTTTTTAAATTTACAGAAAAGTTAAAGATTTCGATTTCAATTAAATTAATAATTAGATAACATAAAAAATAATGGTGTCTATTATAAAATTAGTGAGACTGTTTATACAAAATTAAAATGTAAAAAATTTTAAATGTAAATTCAATTTGTAATTGATAACCAAACAATTTTTCATCTTATAGTTGCCTGAAGATGGTATGTAGCCGAAACATGTTGCAATAAATATATTAAATAAAAAGGAGTTGGAATACGAATAATACCTGTTATTATTTCAATGTCAAATTTAGAATTGTTTTACGAAAAAGTCTGTGTAATTTTCTTCTGCTTTTTCACCTTCAGTGACTTGCTGGATTTTATAATTGACATTCTTTCTTTGTATCACGTATTGACTTTAGATGTAACGTATCCATTTCATAACAATATATTATAAAAAGAAAAATAAAAAACGTAAGTAAACTTTTTTTTTTACATAATCGACGTCCATACATCCAAACCACTTCTATATAATTTAAGCTTTTGACTGCTCGTACCTTACACCTTATGGACACGCTCAACCGTACACAATTTACACAGTTACGTCGGAGTTTATATAATTGTCGAATTTCTGCTGTCGAAATTCAAATTACGCACATTTAACGACCGCTTAAAGATAACCGGGGCCAATAATTATAGCGGTCGTGAGAGATTGATAGGGAATATCTCGATATCGTGACTATACTATTCGACAAGGAATTGGGCTGTTAACTGGGTCTTCTACGCATAAAAATGTACGGATATAAATAGAGGGGGCCGTTCGTAAGAATAAAACTGTTAAAAGTGCGTCATTGATCGATCGCGAATGACTGGAGTGACGTAAATTGACACAAACGACCCATCACGACCTCACTAAATAAAATAAAGCAATAAAAAGTTTGTGATGGTATTCTTGGCAATACCTACAGTATTAATGGAGTTCCTGTAAACTGATGTAAAAGTAGTAATTTTATATTACTTTTTGTTATGAAGTTATTTAGTTTTAAATATTTCCTGTGTACAGTCATTACAAAATTTGTCTTGAGTTTATGGGTGTATCCAGTAAGTAAAGACCTATTGGCAATGTTTTTTTTTTTCGCTTCAAAGACGTTTGTTTTATGCTGAAAGAATTTAACCATCCCAAACCAATAAACATATTGTATCCTGTGTGCAACCCATAGTTTTTACAATCACAGTCATCCTCTTTCGTCTGCGGGCCAGATCAATACTAAGTTTCATATATGTGATATTAACATTAAACACAAATATACAGTACACTATCGGGAAAGAGCAAAATTATTTATTTTATTTAACCATAAATATTATATATAAGCCCCTTGCCTTATTTAAGTAGCAGAAATGGCATACGATTGTTAAAAAAGTTAACATTAAGTGTTTCAAGATTTTTTTCTGGGATTTTCTACGCCCATCATTGTATTATATTTACAATGCGTAAAATGTTAACGGAGAATTGTATCTCGCATCAAGACTCGCCTAACACTGATACTAGACAGACGAATCGGAGGGAGTGATTTTACTGCTTTGAATATATAGTATGGGTTAAACGTTCTGCATAGCACGAAACGAGTGCGGTCTATGTAAGCAGGCACGTTCGACCACTCCAGTCATCACAGTTCAATTATAGTCTGTTTTGATAATTCGCAGATATGACAAAAAAAAACTGAAAATGTGTGTGTGCAAATCCACTGACAGCATCGTTAAGGCTAGTGACAGCAGTGTCCAACAGTAACTTCCTAAATATTCCGAAGCATTACCATCAACAGTGACGCCATAACCTATAATTGATTCGCCCAAAGAAACAAAATTGTATACATGACACTTAGTGGCATAAAATCCGATAAATAGAAGAATCTCTTAGCTAATACCCTTAATCTAGGACATAGCCCATAAATATGTTTGTTTCAAAGAAAATTTGAATCAATACTTAAGCCCATCAAGCTGAATTGGCTGAACCATTTAATGTAAATCAGTCAACCAATTTCTAGAGTCTTAAGATTTGGATGGAAAGTAACGCAAAAGGGCCAGGTCAGGGTCGTGCAAGAGTTACAGCCCCTGATCAAGATCGTTTTCTACGGATGTGTACCCTTCGGCAACGATTTGTGACCAGTGCCTTGCTTCAAAATGAATTTTTGGAGCGTTACAAAATACGGTACGGAGAACATTCGCAGAAACGGATTTAAGGCCTCGAAGCGCAGCGCCAGGTCCGTTAGTTACTGTAGAGCACAGAAGGCAACGACTAAACTTTGCTCGGGAACACATTAACTGGAAAATGGAAGATTGGTCTAGAATATTATTCCCAGATGAATCCAGATACTGTCTTTTCTCCGATGACAGGCGGAATAGGGTGTACAGAAGGCCGAGGAAACGATACGCTCAGTGTAACATTGTTCAAACTCTGAGTTTGGATCTTACCTCTCTCTATATTGTAGTAGAGAGCGTGGCAAAAAGAACCACACTCAGAATGGTCAAGGAAGGAATGATTAGGCATAGGCCCCAATCTCCTGACGGTGATCAAACCTGGGACATGCCCCAGGATGATATGTTAAAAAAAATTTAGCTTTGTGAAGGAATTCATCATAAAGCTCAGCAACAGGAGCGAGTGGGATCATAACACTATCTTGAACTTGAATAGAAATGCCTTAAAATGGTATACTGATGGCTCCAAAACGGCAGAGAGAACTGGAATAGCAATATATGGGCCTAGAACCACATATTCCGAAAGCTTGGGAAAATATCCAAGTATATTTCAGGCAGAAATACACGCTATTGAAAGATGTGTTCAGTTCAATATTGATAGAAATTATCGAAAGCAGGAGATTATCATGATGTCTGATAGTCAAGCAGCCATCAAGGCGCTGAGCTCATATGACATCAGTTCCAAGATGGTCTGAGAATGCCTAGGGAAATTAAATGAGCTAGGCAAAAGGAGTAAAGTAACCCTCCTGTGGGTTCCGGGTCACACAGGAGTGGAAGGAAACGAAATAACGGATAATCTCGCAAAAAAGGGGCTGGAATACATTTTGTAGGGCCTGAACCCTTTTGCGGGTTAAGTAGCAGTACAATACTGAAGAAACTGAAAATAGAAATGGAGCAGAGAAAATCCAGTTACTGGGAAAATCTCCAGGGAATGAAGCAAAGTAAAATTCTTCTGGAAACTTGTAACCAGAAGAGGTTTACAGAGTGCATCAATCTGAGTAAGAACAATGTTCGCATATTAACAGGAATATTTTCTAACCATTGTAGACTGAAAGGACACCTGAGTAAGTTTGGATTGGAAAAGGAATCTGAATGTAGATTTTGTGGCGAACAGGATACAACACCCATCCATCTTCTCTCGAAATGCGTAGCACTGTACAGCTCGAGGGCGTTGCACCTGAAAGCATGTGAAGTCGAAGAGGGAAACTTACCTAGACTGGGGCCCTCTGATATCCTACACTTTCTGAAAGGAATAGGATTGGAAGGCCAGCTGTAAAGCAGCAAGAATAGGGGACATACCAGATCTTTTAGGTCGCAGTGTAACATCACCCTTCCATTTATATATATACATACATACAATCTGAGTTATGGCGGTGGGTCGGTCATGATGTGGGATGGGATCACATTTGGAGGCCCGTACGGCGTTAGTACGGATATAAAGAGGGCAGCTTACCGGAGAAAGGTACATTACAGACATCTTAGAAGATTATGTTGCGCCATTTGCACCGTTTGTTGGTTTATGATAACGCTTGACCTCACATGGCAGGAATTGTGCAGGAACAGTACTGCAAGAGGGCGAAATTCCCACTATGATTTGATGATGGTAGAAGCGAAATCGTGTTTACAAGACGTACTCGCACAGTCCTTTTCGATTGTGGCACAGGTGTTTGATAAATCGAACCACCCTACTCTGCAAGCTAATAAAAAAAACAACCCTACATTTGTGCGCTTCCTGATAAATGTATGAAACTTAAAATGACTTTCCACTAACAGTAGTAATAATATATATAAACGAAAAAGAAGTTCCCTCACACATAATAGTGGCGCGAATACATTTTAGCCCTCAGGGTGTTAGTATATAGGAGACAAACCTATCACACCGCATCACAATTCTTTCCGTGCCTACGCGCGATCCACCTACTAATTTACCACGTTACAAACGCGCTACAAAACGGTTTTTGTCGACCATTTCGTGTCTTATATCATCATTATCCGAAACGTAAGAGGAAGTGAAGAAAAGACCAGAAAAAGCCACCGAAGGCAGGATGACAGCGGACGACCGAAAAAAAGAACTAAACATACTTTGTGACTTTGTGCCAGGAAACCCCCACACGCATACCTCTGGCATACGCAGCGAGGACACAATGACGGTAATAATGACAATGATGACGGTAATCATAATGCGACGTAACGATCAAGTAGCAAGCGAACGATATATCTACTATAGCATATATGTTAGAGGTGTGTGTAATGTGTGGTTGGTAATGAGACGCTTTCAGCGCGGTTCGAGCGGGGGTTTTTCTGAATTGTTTTGAGATATTGTCAGCCAGCTCGTTACTGCATTGTCCCGGTGTAGTTTTGTATAGTGCGTAAGTGTAACAAACGAAAACATCTGTCCTCCAAACTGACTATACGGTGACACGATGTATTTGTGTGCTCTCGTTTGCGTGTACATGACTGAATGGTGTTCGTCCGTTTAGTTTCAGAATGCGTATAATCACGGGCGAACACAGGGCTGCTGTCGTGCAGCACGGCCACAATTGTCGCCGTACGGTGGCTGTTGTCACTTTTAGCCCGTGTAAACGACAGTGAATGTACGACTATAGTTTGTTCTGTGAAATAAAAAAAATGTGTAATAAACGCGCAAATACGAAATAAGGACGGAGTATTTCTTTGAATGAGGTAAATGTCGGATGGATGTCCCACCCCTTTCCACAAGTTTAACTGCTTCTTAAAATATACAATATAGGCAACTATGCAGATTTGGGACACATAATATTATCCATTGTTCCCGCCCAAGTGCGAGGATCAGTCTTATTTAGTTTTTTTTAAATAAATTAAATTCAAAGCTTTGTCCCGCCATCTAGTGTTGCGAACGTCATCTCACAAACTCCGTTTGTTAGTAATTTTGTTAATAGCATTTTCTTTTCTAAAAGTAACTTTTACAGTATTCCATTATAAAATATTTCGCACATTCTTGTTCATACAATCTTAGTTTTCCACAGTTAATTGCATAGTCATTTGACTCATCAGTGATACAGTATTCCCGCTTCCTTCGCAGAAGAGAACGACGCCGAACATCCAATAAGGAGCTGTGTGTTTATGTGATCTCCATGAATCTTTGTTAATTCCGCTTAGTGGATCTTTCCATGCGAGTTCACTTAGTTTAGAATCGTTGTTTATGTTATCCCTGGATTTTCAGGATGTGGTTCTGGCGACAAAGCGAGTTTCTTTAACCTGAAAAGTTTTGATTTAAACCTTCGTTCACATTGTGTAAATGTCATCCTGGTCGTGAAGCATAATTTTTTTTTGTCTAAATATGCAGGGTATTCCACGTAATGGTTCATTAAAAGTTATGAAGGTTTTATATTTACCTATATTTGAGATGTTGGGCGCCAGTATCTGTTCGATTGGAACTATAAATGTAAAATACCTTAACCAAGATATCACTTCCCGGTTGACCGGAAATGGATGTCAACTTTCTTATTTTAAATAGAATGATATAATTTTTAATTCATTTTTTTGGATTATAACTAATATAATACGTCAGTTCTTCATTAGCTATTCCTATAGCTACATGTTGCCGTTTTTGAGTTATTTAAGTTTTTCTTTTTTTTTTAGTCATAATCATTGCATCATTGAGAAATTAATATCTCGGTTAATACTGCAAGTAGAGACTCCAAATTTGCTATGTTATGAAGTAGATGTAACTCTAAGAAACGGTAAGCACACTTTACATTCTAACATACAGGGTGTTCAAAAAACTGAGGAACAAAAGTGACATATTTTCAATGCAGAAAACTCATTTTTTTTTAAATAGAACACCCTGTATTTTAAATCTCGGAATTAGGAAAGTAAATATCACCCCCTATCGCTTTTATATCAGCATTCCCTATACCTATCTTAATAAGATTTTGAGATAATGAGCGACTTTTTGTTAAACAGACTAAGTATTCCTTTTTTAAAATAGAACACCCTGTATTTTAAATTCGGAATTAAGAAGTAAATATCATCCCTATCACTTTATATTCTGCATTCCCTATACCTATCTTTAATAGAATTTTGAGATATGAAACGACTTTTTTGTTAAACAGACTAAGAGCCCTATCTTTGCGTGTTTGTAGCTGACTCTGAATGGGATTAATGTCAAATTCATTGACTAACCAAAAGTGTTATTGTATCATATGTAATTACACTTTCGTACAACGCAATATTAATAGAAATGACTATTCGAACAAACATTCTTGTATGGTTATTCAAAAATAATACATGAATTTGACGTAAATCCATTCCAGAGCCAGCTACAAATATTTAAAGACAGGACTGCTTAGTCTGTTTAACAAAAAGTCGCTCATAGCTCAAAATCTATTAAAGATAGGTATAGGGAATGCTCATATAAAGTGATAGGGGATGATATTTACTTCCTAATTCCGAATTAAAATACAGGATGTTTTGTTGTGTATTTAAGAAAATTTAGTTTTCTGCATTTGAAAATATGTCACTTTGTTCCTCAGTTGTGAACACCTTGTATGTTAGAATGTAAAGTGTGCTTACCGTTTCTTAGAGTAATATCTACATTCATAACATAGCAAATTTGGAATCTCTACTTGCAGTATTAACCGAGATATTAATTTCTCAATGATGCAATGATTATGACTAAAAAAAAAGAAAAACTTAAAATAACTCAAAAACGGCAACATGTAGCTATAGGAATAGCTAATGAAAACTGACGTATTATTAGTTGTGTAGAATCCAAAAATGAATAAAAAATTATACGATTCTATTTAAAATAAGAAAGTTGACATCTATTTCCGGTCAACCGGAAGTGATATTTTGGTTAAACTATTTTACATTTATAGTTCCAATCAAACAGATACTGGTGCCAAAATCTCAAATATAAGTAAATAATAGAACATCATAAACTTTTAATGAACCAGTTACGTGGAATACCCTGTATGTCTGGTTGTGTCCCTTTAAAGAGCTTGTTTATTTAGGGCGAGATTTTCCAGAAATTCGCCACCGCAACTCTACTAGTGGAATTCACAGTACAAACACCAAGGTCACCTGCTCCACCTCACCTACCGGCTATCCCCAATTAAGGTACACTCTTTTTCCTATTATTGTATAACTGTAATTTTGTCTTAATTAGCTTGATAATGTAACGACAGCTCTTGTATTTTGCCGGCACCCCGTAATACCATCATATGGAAGGCAACCTTTTGCGAATGAAATCGGACCACATGATTTAGACATATCTTTTTTAACAGAAATTTCGTGGTAGAAATCATGGCTCGAATAAGCTGCAATTAATTCAACAACAGAGGCAGATTAGGAGAATTGATCTGGTATATAGATGGATCCAAAACTAATCCACAGAGGGGTGAGAAATACAATGACACAAAGGCATACGTATTATTGTATTGTGCAACTGAAATCAATCAGAGGGCTCATGAAAATAAGAGGATCTATATTTCTACAGACAGCTCGGAAATGCTGAAGGCACTATGCTACGATGCAAGCAAAATTGGTTTGTGAATGTAATCGAAAACTGAATAGTTTTAGGTACAGACCGCAATAAAGTCACTTTGCTGTGGGGCCCCGAATATTCAGCAATCGAAGCACACGAAAAAGCCGTGGAATTGGCAAGAAAGGAATCATCTGCTTCATACATAGACGCATAATCTGTTTTAGGAGCGTCTAAAAACGCGAAAGCAAGTAAGAAGCTGGGTCAAAAAGAAAGAACACTCGAATAATACAACCAGACAAACTTCGGGGGTTCGTCAAGGCCATTCGTTGGAGTCGACCCTTCTTTCGGCACTACCAAATCGCAAATTAATCCATCAATGAATGGATACATAATCAGTCCAGAGAGTGGTGGTAAAAATCACCGGGATAAAGACAGGCAAAAGAGTTCCTAAAGGAACAGAGGCCTGAATTCATGAGAGATCTACTGAATAAAGACAGGAAGACTGTCAAAATGATTGTAGGTCTCCTGGCTGGTCATTGTAGACTGAATAGGCATATGTAAACATAGGCCTATTCAGTCCAGCCCATAGAAACACCAGTTCATGTGCTGTGCCAATGTGAAGGCCTGGCGAGGACAAAGTTTCTAGTAATGGGGGAGGAGAACCCCACAGATAGTAGCTACGTAAAGAAGCCGCTCTCAAAGATGATAGGCCTAATTAAGAGGGCAAAATTAGAGAGAGTCCTCTAGGGAAAAGGGGATCACAATAGATCTGAAAAGCTTGTGGTAAAACAGGTCCATAGGCCACCCCAATCCTAATGTAATCTAATCTAATCTAATCTAATCTAATCTAATCTAATCTAATGGTAAGACCTTATTAAGGGAATATCAAAAAAGAAGACTGAAGAACTAATGCAGCTCAATAGGAGGAAAAGGACACTGCACACTGAAAGGATACCTACAGAACGTTGACATCAACACTGGAAATACCAATTGCAGGTTTGGTCACGAAAGGATAGAGAACACTTACCACATTCTGTGTCAATGCAAGGCTCTGGACGCAAGAAGACAGGCAGAGGATTACTTCAATGAACCAGTCAGAGACCTGTACAGATTAGTGTGCAAGGCACTAGGATGCTGGAATGACTGGTATAATTTAATGAAACCACGAAAAAACCAAGAGGCTGCAATGTATCCGGAGACACCATGACACATGGCTACCACAACAACAAAGAAAAAAGAAATACAAATACAAAACGATGCGAATATTCTATTAATTTAGCTGTAGCACTTTGCAGTGATTTTGTTCGATTATTCTTACAACTATCGTAGTATCGGAGTAGTGTTAGCTAATAAACTTTCTTTTGGGTTGTGTCAACTGTAAACACAGCATTACCTGTCAGCTGATGCACCATTAGATTCAGTTTACCACACTACACTGAGAAAAAAGATTTTCATAAAATTTTTACTAGGAAATTTGTATTAACACCAAATAAAATTAATATTTGGAAACGCAGTATTATATTTTTGGAATGACATTTTATATATTTAAATTCGATCCTAAAAAAAGTAAATAATTGAAAATGTAGCAGATAGAGAGAAAGACTTATTTTTTGCGTGGTTGTTTATCTGATATGAAGTAAACTACGCAAATACGAGTTAGTTCTTGCCAAAAAGTGGTTAGTGTTTAGTGAGATCCTAATATTAATAATCTTATTTGTGTGTTTCCTTATTATTGGTATTCATTATAAAAGCAGTTATAGATATAGAACTATTAACAGATTGGGGTTTGAAGAACTGATATATGTAGAACTACTTGACTGTAAGTTCCTATAACATTATTTAAGTATTCAAGTTAGTTAACTGCTTTTATTGTTACATATAATATTTCATTCTCTCTATATGCTTTGTTTTACCAATAATTTGGGGTCTCTCTCTATCGCATCCATACGTCAAAAGTGTCTGTCACATTAGTGTATGCTGTATTTTTAGATGGCGTTAGAAATAACGGGAATTATAGTAATTATTGATAGCTCAGTGTTCATAAGTATTTAAAATAGATTTAAAATAGATAAAAGTTATTCGTAAATTGATTTCGTATTAGACTAACTCTTAATATCAAGTGTTTTAGAATTAAAAATTTATTTAATTTAGTTTTTCTGGTTTCTGATAGTAATTTAGAAAATAGGGGCAGTTAATTTGAATAATATTTGTTAGCAAAAAAAATATATTTGATCTTAATATATATTTATATTTAACTTCATCAATTTTTTTTTCAGTGTAGTGCTGTAAAGCGCACGATACTTTTTCTCATTCCACAGTTACTTTCAATATAAAATATGCATATGCTTTAATTTGGTTAAAAAAAAAACCATATTTACCGAATTACAATATGGTTATTGTTATTGATGTGAAATCTTATAAAAAATTCACTTTGACATAGACTTAAAGCTCAGCGGAGTTGTCAAAACGCAGTGGTACCAATCCACATCTACTGACTGTTACTTTGGGTATTATATTTTTTTTAAATAAGATTTTCTCGATCAAAAAATCTGATATAAATGTCGTGCGTTAAGTCATTTACAGCGCTCAAATTCTTATTGAGTTCTCGCGCTGTAAATGATACCTACGGCACTCTAATGTAAATAACTATTTACATCGATTTTCGATTTGATTTATATTCTAATAAGGTAACTTATCTATTTATGTGTATTTTATGTTATTGTGTTTTTTGTTTAGAAAGAATTTTTCAGTTATATTTTATTAAATAATATAAATTATAGTTAATTGATGATGATATTGATTCTGGTCATAAAAATTATACTATTCTTTGAGTAAAGTTACATTTGCCTTTCATTTCATATTTATCTCCAAGCACAAATTGATCTAATAAGTGTCTAGACTTTCTGATAATTCTGGATTCATTTTAGGGAAATCGCGGCTTACTCTAAAAAGCATATGGACATATAGCATGAAAGCATTCCTTTTGTTAATATAACTTTAGTAGTAAAGCTCGGTATGGCTGTTGCGCCCAAGTACCCGTCTTCCATACGCGTCATCATATCACCATCATCATTATATTTTAGTATAACCAAACAGCCTAGTACCTTACTTGCAGCAACATCGCAAGTACGCATTAAACAAAACAGATTAGCATAATAATCGAGTGAACATATAATACTATTATTTGGCACTTCTGTTACTTCTAAATGTCTTCCGTAATTTAATCGTAATGTATAATGGATGGTGCCGGTGCCGTGGTTCTATGTGTTCGGTGTATACAACTATGAGTTAAGAACCTCTGGAGGATGTGTAAAATGCCGCCGCGTTAATCACGTAATTTTCACGCTAATGCGTTTCGAAGGAACCCAGTATTAAAATATACATATTATCCTTTTGCTTGTGTTGTTTTAGGTGCTTAGAGATAAATGTGTTAATATTTAAAATATTTTTTCTTCAATCTTACATCTACAGGATCTTGCAATTAATAATATATAATATTCTTGGTATTTTATATAATTTGTAAATGATATATGTACCTATATAGCATGCATCTAGTTAAGTAGATTTAAAACATATTGCACAGTACAAATTATAGTTTCACCTTCTTATAATTTAGATCGAATTTAACTAAATATTTAACATTGAAGTAAAAATAAATATCGCATTTTAATTTTCTTATAGCAGTTTTCTCTCCAGTATAATTGCTAGGCAATGGTTGAGCAATCATATCTCTCAAACCGCAAGCAGTCTGCTAAAATTCATAACCATCAGTCAGGTTGTATTGTATCTTGGTGTACACAGGGTTCTTGCTGGTCCCACACTATTTCTGGTATAATAAACGACTTATCAAAAGCTTGAGAAATATAGAAATGTTGTTATGTATGCGATGATTTAGTTTAATTATTAGAAACAGAAAATACTGATACATTAATGACATGGCTTCAGCAAGTTTAATACAATTAATAAAATGGATCATTTTCGAATAAGTTAATTATTAGTGAACAAGAAAAACTAAATTTGTATATTTTTCAGTTCAAGAAGATAGAGTGGTTTAAAATACAAAAAGTCCGCACAACGTGCAATATTTCATCTAAACAATAGAGAATCAGTAAGCCTTTCTTTAAACAATAGTATATTTCAAATCAAGTGAAGAAAAGTGCTCTGATTGCAACCGCTGGGCAAATATTATAAACGAAGGGAAGTTTTGTAATTGATCAAGGCCTTCAAATAGCACTTTCCTCGCAATGGTTTGAATACTATTTTTTCTCTCCCAAGGCCAGTCCAATTTTAAACTAAATGTTTTAAAAATAATAAAGACATACCTGTGAGTGACATGTAAGATAGTAGGTTTAATGTGTCAAATATTTTTGAGAACTGTCAAGTTAGCGTCGTTCTTAAAAGTGTTTAATAATAGTTTAATCGATTATAATACCGTATAATAATCTAAGCAATTATCTCATAACTGCGCTCAGACTGAGTCGAATGTACTATTCATCTATCAATATATCACATATTATAAGATGATATTATTTCATCATGTCAATGTCACTTACTTCCCCCTAGGGAAGGAAAACTACAACCTTCCTCCCTAGAGAAAACTCACAACCTTCCTCCCTAAGGAGGAAACAGTACCACTTTACATCCCTCAAGTGAATGTGTAATTTGTGTAAAAAACAAATTATGATTTTTTTAAGAAATACGACTGAATCATGGCTGTAACACTAGAAGGAGTACTAGTCTTATCTATACCACCAAAAAACTCACCTAGCAAAAACCAAAAGACGTGTATTTATAATGTAAACAGAATTTTCGATCATATTCCGCATCACATAATAAGAAGTTTACTCATGCTTAATTTAAGCGGGTTTTACAAGCGATTTTTAATAGACAGTATTTCTATACTCTCAATGAGCTTACAACAGGCAAATTCGGGATTATAATTCTAATTTTTAATGTTGTTGTGATTTATTGTGTGGTCAATCATCATAGTTTTTTTTTTGTAATAATCATTGTACCAAAAATACGTAAAATACTTAGCATAGTAACAAAAATTGATCCATAGATGGCGCTTCTACTATTTTATTTCAGCTAATTGAAACTATTTAGCACAAATAGCGTACAAAATACGATTATAATATTAAAATAATCACCGGCATTTTGTTAAACGAACAAAGTTTGTTCATTTGAAGTAAAATAATCTTCTGCCATTTCGCCAAAACAAAATATCTCGTTAAAACAAGAACAAAAAATCGATAAAATTGTTAAATTAAAATTCATTAAATTGATCAGTTGAAGCACGTATATTGAATTACATTGAAATAATTTGGTTAATTGAGTAAATTTGGGCTATGGACTAAATTATTTAAACAGAATTATTTTGTTTCTGAAAGTAAAAATTTTGTTGCCAAAATTTTGTTAAGTAGTAGAGTCAAATTTGATTGACGCAACCAAATCGTTCTTTTCAGAGTAATAATCTGTTTTTTAATCAAAGAAAGTTTTAAATTGCCTATGAATTTACACATTTTGCTTATGAGATCACTACATTAAAAAAAAAAAAGTTTGAAAATATATATTTTTTTCTTCAAATTTTTGTCTTATACCACAACTATTCTATGCAATAAAAGAAATAGAGATTCTGTTCTGAGCCGACGAAAAATTAGCGATTTAGCGTCCATCCCTTTCACAATTTCTCAATATTTAATTGCATTTACGTTTAGCCCGTATTATTTTTTACAAACACCAGGACTAGCACAAGCAGAAGTTTTCTTAAAGAAACAAAGCTCCAAAAATTTACTCAATAAAGACAAGAGTGTGTCAAAATGATAGCAATATTATATAACATACACCAGAAAATAATGTGTAATTTACCAAAACTTGTTTAAATTACATAATTTTTGTTGTATATAGGCAAAATGTTCTTTTGTTGATCAAGAAAAACACTTTGTTGAATTTTTTTGCTTAACTCAACAATTTATTTTCAACCTACTGTTGGTTAATTAAAAAACTTTTTGTTCATTTAACCTATTAAAATAAATGGAACAAACATTATTCTACTTGTTCTTAGTGTGTAATACATAAACTATTTTATGAATTATTAATAAATAAGCGTTCTAATATCAGAAACAATCAATTCTAACAAAATTTTATTGGTAAAATTCACCACAATTTCTCAAAATTTTTGTTTGATTTTGAATACTCTTTTTTTGAATAATTAAGACAATATAGTTATTCCAATTATATTTTTTCAATACATATTGCAATATTTGATGAGTTAATTGCAAGTATTTTTCTGAGTGTAAGGTCCCTGATAGATGAAGCTATTTGCAGGTTTTGCCTAAAAGGGGAAGGAAGGCTGAGTAGCAAGGAAATGTTTCAGTACTGGACAGGAGAAGCCCCAGGCTAATAGNAGGAAAACTACAACCTCCTCCCAGGGAGGAAAATACCACTTTATCCCTCAATGAATGTGTATTTGTGTAAAAACCAATTATGATTCTTTTTTAGGAATAGGACTGAATCATGGCTGTACACTAGAAGGAGTATTAGCTCTATCTATTACCACCAAAACTCATTTAGCAAAAGCCAAAGACGTGTATTTATAATTTTTACAGGATTTTCAGTCATATTCGCATCAACATAAAGATTTGCCTCATGCTTAATTTCAGCGGGTTTTAAGCGATTTTAATAGACAATATTCTTATACTTCTCAATGAGTTTCAACAGGGCAAAATTCGGATTATTAATTTCAATTTTTAATGTGTTTTGTTTTTATTTGTGTGTCATCTCATAGTTTTTTTTTTGTTATATATTATTGTTACCAAAAATACGTAAAATACTTATGCATAGTAACAAATTTGATCCATAGATGGCGCTTCTACTATTTTATTCCAGTAATTGAATATATTTAGCACAAATAGCGTGACAAATACGATTATATATTAAAAATAATCACCGCATTTTGTTAAATGAACAAAGTTTGTTCTATTAAGTAATAATGCTTCTGGCCATTCGCCCAAACAATATCTCGTTAAACAAGAAAAAAAATCGTTAAATCGTTAAATTAATATTCATTTAAAATTTGATCAGTTGAAGCACGTATATTTGAATCAATTGAAATAATTTGGTTAATTTGAGTAAAATTTTGGCTATGACTAATTCATTTAAACAGAATTATTTTGTTTTCTGAAATAAAAATTTGTTGCCAAAATTTGTTAAGTATAGAGTCAAATTTGATTGACGCAACCAAACGTTCTTTTCGAGTAATAATCTGTTTTTTATTCGAAAGAACAGTTTTAAATTGCTATGAATTACACATTTTGCTTATGAGATCACTACATTAAAAAAAACAGTTTGAAAATATATATTTTTTTTCTTCAAATTTTTGTTAATACCACAACCTATTCTATGCAATAAAAGAAATAGAGATTCTGTTCTGAGCCGACGAAAATTTAGCGATTTAGCGTCCATCCCTTTCACAATTTTCTCTCAATATTTAATTGCATTTACGTTTGCCCGATTATTTTTTTACAAACACCAGGACATAGACACGCAGAAGTTTTCTTAAAGAAACAAAGCTCCAAAATTTACTGAATAACGACAGAAGTGTGTCAAATGATAGCGATATGTTATAACATACACTCAGAAAAATATTGTGTTAATTTACCAAACTTGTTTTCAATCTACTACAATTTTTTTGTTTATATAGTCAAACATGTTCTTTTGTTGAATTCAGAAAAACACTTTGTTGCATTTTTTTGCTTAACTTCAACAATTGTTTATTTTCAATCCTACATGTTGTTTAATTTAAAAATACTTTTTGTTCTTTAAGCTTATTAAATAATTGAACAACATTATTCTATGTTGTCTAGTGTGTAATACATGACCTCTT
The DNA here is from genome assembly GCA_004143645.1 of Protaetia brevitarsis. Taxonomy (NCBI): domain Eukaryota; kingdom Metazoa; phylum Arthropoda; class Insecta; order Coleoptera; family Scarabaeidae; genus Protaetia; species Protaetia brevitarsis. The sequence continues at coordinate 1,287,029 of RXPK01000157.1, forward strand.
TTATGAATTTAATAATAGCGTCTATATATCAGAAACAATCAATTCTAACAAAATTTTATTGTTAATTCACCACAATTTCTCAAAATTTTTGTTTGATTTTGAATACTCTTTTTTTTGAATATTTAACCAAAATATAGTTATCCAATTATCATTTTTCAACAATTCATTTTTATGAATTAATGCAAGTATTTTTCTGAGTGTTCAGACTACACTCAGAAAAATCTATTGTATACTGGCTATTTTTGAAAACACCAGGACAGAACAAGCAAAAGTTTCTTTAAAGAAACCAAGGCTCTAATTTTTTTAAAGATCTACTGAATAGAACAAGAAATGTGTTAAAATGATAGCATAGTCTGATGATGAAGCTATTTGCAGGTTTTGCTAAAAAAGAGGAAGGAGGCTTAGTAGCAGGGAAAATGTTTCTAGTACTGGACGTAGAGAAGCCACAGCTAATAGCTCCATAAAAGTCACTTTCAAAGATGGGAGGTCTAATGAAGAAGGCAAGATTAGAGGCCTTTCTAGACAAAGGTGGTCACAGTAGATCTGAAAAAGTTGCGGTGATATAGTTGTTATGGTCACCATATCTTTTCTATGTTTTTTATCTACCACTTGTTTCTTTTTTTATCAATACAAGTCAAAACTTTTTACTAATTCAACTGTAAATTACCATTGCTGGACTGCCAACTTTAGGACAAAACTTCTTTGTAAGCCTCAAAAGTATTTTTAGTTGAATATATGTCCCACACATTCATCAATTTCCTTCCAATTGAATATTTTCAGTAATAATATATAAATAAGTGTTCTTCAATATTTATTTTTAAAATTCTCTGTCTACGGTTTCAGCTTAAGCCATCTTAGAAACGTACGTCTTATAAAATATTTTCAGATGATGTGCACAAAAAAGAAACAGTAATAATTTGCGTTGAATAATTAACAAAGAACTTAACCCGAATTCTTTCATATATTAAGACGTTTCTTCCATTTAGAGTCATCATGCGTGTATTTTCTTATTTACCTCTTTCAAAACAATTCCCGCACACCCGTTTTAAGAGTTGTTTACTACACGCGTTTACATAGCATTCGAACCCATATACAGCGCTGTTAACGGCTATACATACACACGCTCTTCTCTCCTATCTGTATTTGTGAACGCCGCAGCTATCGTTGACTGGCACGATTATGACGTTCGTGCTACTGCCGATCCGGGACCGTCAGTAGCGGTCATTAATTTAACTGGACGATTACCGATTATAAAAGAATAATAAATGGCATTTTATCGCTGCACTCGCCTTATAGAACTGCGGTTTAATCGCGTTGGAGCGCCCTCTGTCGAGTAATTAGTTTACGTCAATCGGTTGACGGTTTTTGTTAAGATTTATTTATCTGCGCGCGTTTCTTTTCAGAGATACGGTGGTACAGCTGTTTAGTTTTGACAGGCGACTTTCATGGGAACGGCGCTTATCTTGTAAAATGCGAAAGGAAATTGAATAAATCTGGAATATCATATGGTATTATTAACCCCTTAAAGCGTTCACCATTTTTTGAGGTAAATGCCTTGAATATGGCATTTTACGTTTTGAGCCCGTTTAGAAATATTTGAAGCCGTTTACAAATATTGAGCATCAACAACACTGCCTATTACTGAAAATCGTTTTTTCAAGTGCAGTCTTCAGTTTTTAGAAGAGAGCGCATTAGGTTTCCTTTTCAGCCGTTGATATTTTTGGACGTGTACATACTGCTGTGTACTGATTGATACCAGCTAAATGCAAATGAATTTAATACAAAAAAATGAAAATTTAAATACTAGCTCAGCGGATAAAATTTAAAAGGGCGCAAAAGTCCAATATTCGGTTACCCTCACAATAAACTTATCATGAAAAGTAAAATGGGGCGTTTGAAAATTTGACTTTCTTTAATTACTCGACAATTGAAAGGTTGATACAAATAAAAAGAACAGAATTTTGATGCACGTTAACAATCATTAAATATTTTTATAAAAGAAAAAGAAAAAAAAACGTTTATTACAATTATCAGAACAACCATGAATTAGATCTGGCCAAAAACAAAAACTGCATGAATTTACTAAAGGATAATGCAAGTCCTTCAAACAAAGCAAAAAGGTAAATTTGTTCTAGAAGAAAATCCTATTTCACAAAAAATCCACGTGGTTACAAAATTTCAACACACTAAATTAATTTAAACGTGGACAAAACAAGTATATAAATAAAATTGAAATTTAAACACAAGCACAGGGCTTCTTTTCACCTAACCCGAGGTGATTAACTATAAAGATCAAATCAGAAAACTAGAAAACGGAAAATTTAAACTCTTTAACCAAAAAAAAAACAATACCTTCTAGAACAATTATAATAACAGATCTTATAACTAACTTGCGTACACAAAAATTACAATAACCATATTATTTAAAGAGTTCCTTGAAGGATGATCAATTTCAAATTAAACGAACATTTTTAAAATCAATTGAATTTACAAAAAGGCAGCAAAGAAAACAAAATTTAACTGTACTTACACGACATCGTTCAAGTAACTGAGTCTCTCTGGGTAAACACGGTCGCATATATATAAAAATTTACAATTGCGTGCGCTCGCAACGCAGAATTCGTCTAAGAAAATTCTAGAATATAACATTGAACAATATATACAATACTGGTGAACGCAAATGTACAACTGAATAATTTAATAATCAACAACTGAACAATTACAATACTTAATTATCAAACATACAATTAACCAAATCTTTTCAAAATAAAATAAAATGTGATTGTTGGAAACTCTTGCGTAACATTGATAAAGATAACTTGGAATGAATAAAAATATAAATTTGAATTTTCGAAATTCGAGGTGCCAAACCACAGCAATACGTGAAACCAGGAAATAGTTTCTCACATACTCCCAGTACAGATACCACACTAACTATTCCTTCTTCGGAAAACATTATTTTCTAGAAATAATTTAATTATTTGTAATTATATTGTAATTAAACGGAATTGGAATGGAAAATCCAATCCAAAAAAAAAATGGAAACGGAATGGAGTCGAGATTGCGGTATGGTATCATATTCTGAAGTAATACGCTTAATTTTAAAAAATATTTGTTGTGTGTTGTCTAAATTTTATGAAAAAGCACTAGCTGAAGAGAGAAATGTTCTTTTATTTTCTATTATCATTTGTTTTTTACGATGATACCTCACAAAGTGTGGATCATTTTCTTACCGTCCACAAAAATTCATGGTGTTTTTTACAAATAAAACATTGCGATAATTATTTTTGGCAACACAATAATTTTAACATTTTTATAAAATTGAAGCTTCTTGTCAAAGTCTTTGACACCATCTTCTCGTGAAGCTGCGTCCTCTTTGAATCACATCGCAAAAGGTACCCTTGCGTATATGAAATATCATCAGCATACCCTTGGTAAGATATACCTAGCCTGCATAAGAGTTCATCTACTATTAGGGTCCACATGAGTGGGCTTGTAACTCCCTCTTGCAGGCATCCTCTGGTCGCATCAACCAAGATGATCTTATGCCCCACCTCCGCCTCCACCGACTGGTAGGACAGTAGTTGCACATCCATCTAGAAGTCACGCCGTCTACCCCCCTATTAATTAATGCTTTTTTTGACAGACTCGTGTGGTTGTCATAAGCACCCTATATGTTTAGAAAGGCGCACATTACGATTTCTTTATTTATCAGTGCATTTTGGATTCGATCCGTTAGCTTCAATAATGCAGTCTCAGTGGATTTGCCTGTTTTGATAGGCTTGCTGTCAGGGTTGTAATGGCACCGCTCCAAGATGTCTGTTCTGATGTGGTTATCTACAGCTTTTTCCACCGTTTTCAAAAAGAATGATGTGAGGCTGATAGGTCTATGGGATTTAGGATGCGTAGTGTCTTTTTGCCCTGCTGTTGGTCTTAAGGTGACTTTGGTCCTTCTCCAAACTTCTGGAATGTAGCCCCACTCCAAACTACTCTGACTTATCCGGATCAATGTGAGGAAGGTTTCTTCCTGCCCTTTCTGAAGTAAGACTGGAAAAATCCCGTCTACTCCCGGTGTTTTGATCGGCTGAAAGGTATTGATGGCCCATTGTTAACCGTTCGCTGCTACATATGTTGTCTTGCCATTGTAGTAGCTTCATTTATTGGTCTTTTTAATATCTCGGAAGGATTTTCCGAGGTTCCCACTTTGCTTTCAGGAAGTGGGTTTCTGAAGGAGGAGAGCTCTTTCTTCTTCACTTTCGGGTGAAGCTTTCTCATCTGGCTTTCTTAGTGCCATTCCTGAAGTCGTTCTGCCCTTCGCCATTATCTTGTTAAGTCGCGAAGCGGGTAGTGTTGAATCGATATCCTCACAGAATCTTCTGAAGCCGTCTTTTTTCGCTTTCTTAATAGCTTTATTGTAGAAGGCAAGCTCCTTGGTACAACTCTACCATATCTCCGTTACGCTTGGCCTTGTTAAAGAGTTTTCATGTATCGGATCTTAACTTTGACAGACGGTGTGTTCTTGCATTTTTCACTCTGCTGAATAGGACAACTTGATTCACATGCATCGAGCGTTTTTTTTATTTCTTTAAGGTCGTCTTCCAAATCCAGATGATGCCTGGCTCTTCTGACTTGGCTAACCGATTAAACGCAGTTACTAAGTAATATGATTATTTTTGTAATTAGTGTGTTAATAAACTTTTTAATGCAATTTCTCCTTTGTGAGCTGTAGGCAATAGGAATAAAAAGTTGCAAAACTGTTATTTCAAATCTTATTCCGCATTTTCTAGAATTTGAATATAATATGGTATTTATATTAAAGAAGGTAGAAGAAGAAAGCTGGAATCGAAATACAAAATCATTCTACAAAAAGATCAGCGAACAAAAGAAGACGTATAAAGGGAAACCAATAGGCATTAAGGACAGACACGGATAAAATAGTAGAAATGATGAACAGTTTAAAGAGGTATGGACACAACACTTTGAGAATTATTATACGACCACGACGATAATCTAGAAATTGAAAAATGATAAATAAATCGCGCAATAGAATGTAATGAGGACGAGACACCAACAAGAGAAGAAATAAATGAAATTATCATTTAACAACATTAATATAGAATTTATCAAGTATGGAGGAGAAGCATTGCAAGAAAGAATATATAAATTGATTATAAAAATATGGCTTGAAGAGAAGATGCCACAGGATTGGAACATTGGACAAATTATTACAATACATAAGAAGGGTGATCAACAAAATACCAATAATTATAAAGGACTGACATTAGTAAGTGCAGCTTATAAAATATTGTCAACACTAATACAAAAACGACTAGCAATCAAAACAAAGGAACTAATAGGACAATATCAATGTGGTTTTACAAAAGACGATCAACAACAGACGCAATACATACGCTCAAACAAATAGTAGAAAAAACACACGAATACAAAATAGGAATAGAAATGTTATTTGTCGACTTTCAACAAGCTTTTGACTCCTCAAAAGAAAAACTTATGGAAGCTTTAGAAAAGGGAATCAAACATAAATTTAAGGAGATTAATACAAATGACAAAATGTCAAATACAAGAGTAAGTGTAAACACGCAGAAGGGACAGACAGAGATTTTGAATAAATAAAGGGGTAAGACAAGGAGATTCATTATCGACAACATTATTTAACTTAGCATTGGAATATGTATTAAGAAAAATAGATAAAGATACCATAACAACAAAGGGAGCACAAATAATAGCGTATGCTGATGATGACGTAATTGTATCAAAAAATCGACAGTTGACCAAAACAATACTGGATGAAATGGTGAGAGAAGGGAACAAAATGGGACTGAAGATAAACCAAGAGAAAACAAAATTAATGAGACTAGACACGAAACGAGAAAGTAAACATAATTCAGTTAAAATAAGAAATTACGCATTTAAAAAGGTGAACAGATTTAAGTATTTAGGAGTGACAATAACAAATGACGGGAGCAGGGACGCAGAAATAAGAGAAAGAATAACCAATATGAACAAGGCCTATCAAGCAAATAGAAAACTCTAAAAAGTAAAATATTGGAAGAGAACAAAAATGAGAATTTATAAGACTATAATACAACCGATAGTACTATACGCTGCAGAGATAACAACGATGACCAAGAAACAAGAAAAGGAGCTTATGGGATGTGTGTGAGAGGATATAGGAGAGGATTGGGATTGATCTACCCGTATTTTGAAGATCTAGAAAGCTCTAGGAGCGGCGATACCCCGTTGGGGTTCTTAGCCATTATATATTTATAATAAACTATGGTGCAACTAAATTTACAATTTTTGTAAAATCACATAACAATTTCTACAATTATGTTATTAAAAGTCCAATAGAATACAAAGCAACATTGATGAAAAGCACAAATCTAATACTAAAACTATGTTGTTTATTTACTACAGACAAGCATACATAAAGTACACCTATAATTAAGTGTTTATGAAGATCTGTCGTTCATCGCTGTTATATGAGAAATTAACCGCTAAAGTTTCCAAAGATTATCTATAATCTCGTTCATAATAAACGCCGAAAAATCATCTGTACAAGATAATATAACCAGTCGCGCATTCTCTGAATCGGACACCGAAACCCACAGTCCATCAATCTATAATTAGCTCGCCGGGCACAATATAAGTGATTAGGGGACGCGGAAGATTACACGTTTTACGGCGATGTCGTAACGATTTCGAATTTTAATGCCCCCACCGAAGACAGGTGGCAAATTCATAAAAGCGAGCGAGTGTATAGAACGACCCAAGAAAGTATAGTCCCGTTTAATGAATTCAGAAGAACAAGAATGTGTTGAGTGTTATTATATAAACAACTCTTTTCCTTTCGAGTTTCTCTTATTACTGAAAGAAAAAAAAAATGTGTGATACAACTATGGAAGTATTACTTCGTTCGTACGATGTATATAGTTCTATAAAATAATAAAATATCTGAGGTTAAATTATAAGTAGTCTATCCTTACTTTTTGATTAAAATAACTGAAAATCGACAAGAATTACTTTTATTTTAGCCGCACTTGTACATGTAACATTGCAGCACGTTATAATTCAATTAATTCTCCATTATAAGAATTATTCTAGCTGTCTTTTCGATTACAAAGCTCGTTATAACCTTTTATAGAATTGAGCTACTCTGCACCTGATTGGACAGCATTCTACTGACAAGCACTTCTACGATGACACAAAAAAAAAACGGATTTCGCCTATATGTTTACGCTCGTTTTTTGCGCTACATTACGTAAACGTTTACCTGTACTAAAAATGCACTGAACACTACAGTGGATAGTAGGTGTATTCCGGGGATGAAAACGGTAAATATATAGAGGCACCTAATTAAGGATATATTACTTATTAATTGTTTTCCTCTCATCTATTCTAATACAATTGGGAATACCCACATTGTGGGATCATTTTTACATGGGAAGATGATAGCTTGGGTATTTATTTTGTTATTTAAAATTCAGTAATTCTTAAAATTCTGAAAGAAACCCTCAATATTTTATCATCTATCAATGACTTGACCAGTCAAATAGGAATGCTTTTATTTTGCTGAATTATCGAAGAAAACTTGACTTCTTCCTGACGGAGTACTTGCTCAGTGTTGAAGATTACTTTGAAGATTAACCACAATATGCACGTATTGAATTATATTTTTAATATAAGCACATACATAGAAAAGATTTTTTCAAAAAAAGTTATTTCTTTCAAATATAGAATAGAATACAAATGGTAAAAGTACATTACAAAAATAATGAAAGAAATGATACGTTTATTGAATCATCGTGGTTCCGACCTCACGAATTCTGGAATTCCGCAAGGTTCAGTGCTACAGGTCCTACACTTTTTAGTTTATGTATAAACGATATAGTCTTGTTTCTGGCAAATAGTACTATATACGATTATGCTGTTGATGTGTTTAATGCTACAGCTCCGAAATAAAACCCAAAATTACTGAAAAAACAACAATCCTCTATTAATACACTTAATCGACAACAGGGTTTTCTGTTAAGCTTAGAAAACACAGCAACATAACATATAGTGTTAGCGCTTTGAATTATTTTTCTTTCTTCACGTAGAATATGGTTCATACATGTCTAATAATTCTTGCCTATTTAGTTGGACGTTGTATTATTGGTATTAAGACCTCACTGCATTATTTGTTGCTGTTTGATAATCTTTTGGTCACACATACCATTATTATTTCTGCACCTCCATAAATTTACCTGCTATACTGGTCAGATTTAGCGAGCAATATTAGGTTTCATTGAGATTATTTGTTTACATAAGAAATAGGAACAACGGCTCTCCTGTCGCAACAGTCCACACAGCTACTGACGCCGCCTGCGATAGATACCGTGAAAAAAAACGAATACGAAAAATGAGTAGAGGTTAAAAGAATATACAATTTAAAAATATTGTGTTTAATGACTTATAATTCTAACAATAGTATATCATGCCCAGCAGAAGAGTATTGAACATTACAATTTAATTATAAACAAAGTAGTTTGCTGTGACAGTACTAGATTCTTAGGAGTTATTTTGACCACGCATTGACATGGAAAGAGTAGTGTGATAGTATTGTGCAAAATTTACACCAAAAAGCTTTTGTTTTTAAACACTTAAGGTCTCAGATATCCGTGGATTGTCTAATTTCACTATAGTATGTTGAATAAATTTTAATAATAACTCATAACACATAAAGTACAACTGATTTCAGTTTTTTTTTAGTTATATCAATTACAAAAACCAGGTTAGATGTTGTGAAAATGTGGAATGTATAGTGATTGAGATTTTTTTATTATTATTTTTGAGATAAAAGGCTATAATTCAATATTTAACTACAACTATTCATTCTAAACAACTTCTATTTTGAAAAAAGAAGAGTACTTTACTCTTTAACGTGTTTCAATTTTAAATGCCTACTCTGTTGTGTCAGATAGATAATTTGCACTTTGAGGTGTCAAGTAATTGTAAAAATTTCAAATTCTGCATATCATAATTAAAACTTTCTAAAAGTCTATAACAAAAAAAAAATCCCCTTAAAAATTAGTAATTGGAAAATTACCGAATACGTGTTAGCTGAATGAGCTGTAAATTTAATTAATAAATAATTATAATATGTATAATAAATGTAGTAACAGTACACCGTGGTGTAGAAGATGCGAACTACAGAGAAACGGGCTACATGTAATCGCACATGTGAGGGAACTGAAGGTACTCAGCAGAATATTCGAGAGATCTATGGAGCCCTCGAAGCCTCTCAAGTTTCCACTTGGGCAAAGATACTGGGCTTTATAGAGAACACCAAGCTGCTCGAGGAAATAAGAGAATCAATAGGGATGGTACAATGAGCACCAAGCTCAAGTGCCCGGACATCAAGTGCCCACCCTAACTTGAATGAATGAAATGAATGAATGAAATGTAGTAAATGATTAAGAACATGTGTGGTGTATATGTGTAGTAGTGATATAAATAAGATAATTCAGTCACTATTTTTTTTTTTGCAGTAGACAAATATATATACAAGTGGAATGTTCTTATCTATAATCTAAATCCCTAATAAAAAATACATTATCCTACAAACAACGTTTGCATTTTTGCTATTTTTTCTACTTAAAGTAAAGAAACGGAAACAATATGTACAGGTAGGCCATTATAGTCGCGTCGGTTTATATACAAAAAGTGGTAACATATTTTCAATTTATTTTTGTTAAGGGTTAAACAAGTTAAGAAGGACCACATTTCAAAATTATTATTTTTTGTCTTTAATAATAGCGAAAATTAAAAATATGTTTTTATTCACCCTGTATAATTTTTTTGCATTACTTTTATTTTATTATCAAGTCTAATGTTTCAGTTAAAAAATAAATATATAAATATAAATAAATAAAACAGTTTAAAATATCTAGCTTGAATATGCACGACAGGCATGCCTCTTATATTTTGGTCTACATTTTGAAGAATAGTTCTCTCGTAAACGAGTTGAGTTAGGTATAAGAAACCAGCTTGCCTTTATTTCGTCTGTACTATTAAAATATGTCATGATATGCAAGTGTTCCATTTAATTTTTCTCAACTGTGGTGCATAACTTTTCTTTCACCCTGTATACTTCGAAATAATTTTGAAATGTGGTCCTTCTGAACCTGTTTTCCCCTTAACAAAAAAAAAATTAAGATATGTTACGCACTTTTCGTATATAAACTGATGCGAATGTAATCGATCGGTATATGAAAGAGTATACATTGGAAAATTCTTTTTCTTGTATTTTTATAAGGGTAGTTTGATGAGAAAGAAAAGTAGGTATTAGTTGTATTTAAAAGAAAAAGTTTTAACACTTTTTCAATTCGAAAGTTTAACTGTAATTTTCGGACACGCTGTATAATATTTTCGAAAAATTCATTCGGTTTCGGATGCTACCCTATACGGTCAACAATTCTACAAATTTCTAATTTTCCAAGTTAAATACCTTGGCAGTTATAGAAATTCAGATGCACTCGTCCATCTGTCAAAAATTTAAAAGAAATGCAAATATTTCAAATATGGTTGAAAATAACAACATAGTTGTTTTAACAAACTTACTTTAGATTTGAACGAGAAATTAAAAAATGTCATAATATATAGGGTGTTCCATTTAAAATAACAAAGTTGACAGTCACTTCCGGTACAACCGGATGCGCTAGATTATTAAAAATTCAATAGGCAAGTCAGCTTTAGTATACTGCGAAATTTTCATAATTTTCCAATGTATACTCTTTCATATATCGATCGAAGCAGTTCGTCGTGAGACACCTGTATATGGGGATATACAGCCTGTTTGGTGTTAATGGTAAGTTTTCTTATATTAAAAAAAAGCTCCTTTTCTTCTTTAAATACATAAATGTGAATATGTTTACATCATTGAATTCCTATTTTATCTCTCCTACTTATTATGATTTCCAATAATTACTCATTTATTTTAATATATTTTACATTTATATAATATTAAATATTGGATGTTAATTACTTTCAAATTATTTAAGGTAATTTTTTAATGCCGGCTCGTTTTTGTCGAACCATCATTAGATTTTCGAGTTAAATGTTGATGGGTGAAAATTAGTATTATTATTATAAAGTATCTACTAATTTCCTAAAACAACAGACTAGATAAAAATTGAACACATTCCCAAACACGTTAAAAGCACTAGACATACTGAAACGCACATATGCATTGCGTGATGATATTGTCGATATGCACTAACGTGTACGCCTTGTGCACTTCATGAAGAAGCCGCCGCGCCGATAATATACAACTATGTTTAAAAAGTAAACACGTTTTCGTTTACAAAATCTTTCGCTTGCACAGTACCTATTTTCTCGGTTAAAAAAAGGCACACTATAAGCGGTTATCTTATCTCTTAAGATCGGTCTCAATTACCCTGGATGGATGGAGGAGATTTGTTTATTTTGGCGCCTAAAATCGGGTCTGAGCAGTGGCGCATAGCTTCTAGTGTTCTGCTTCCCCAGACTAAAGTATACGGTTGAAAGGTGCACGTGTTCCTCTTTCGATAAACTTTTTTATAGATATAACGTGTATGTATACCTTCTACATATCATAACAGCGTTCCTCGTGTATAGCACATACAGTAGTATTAGATAATGTAATGTGAAGAGGTAATACTCATATAGGAAGTATAAACTTAATTCGTAACCATATATCCTTAATTATATACTATACCAACGCTATTTTTACTTTTTTCTGTTTATCATTTAGCTAGTTAACACCCTATGAAAGATAATATAAGAGAGTAAATCGAGTAAATTTTATATAAACCGTGTTTTCGGCGAATCATATTCCGTATTCTCGGCTTTCATTTCGTTCGATAAGTCAACGAGCGTGAAACAGGAATTAGCAACTTATCTCTTGGAGTTCTGCCGATTGTTGTGAACGCAAAAGCTTAAAACTGCGCGACCATATAATTGATCGGATGTTCGTTATTTACGCGTCGAACTTTTGCAAAAAAAAAAAGCAGTCAGGTGTAATTGACTTGAAATTAGGAAATTGCTCATCAGTTCGCTGGACATTCACAATGGGCGAATTGTGAATTTAAAACCAGGGATATTGTCGGAGTATCACTGGCAATGTTTGAATACGGTTGAATGAATGAAAGGTGGGGCCGGAATTTGATTTTTGACACTTTGAAATTGTTATTTGAAATGATTATTCTGTTTTAAATAAAAATAATACTAATTCGGCAATAAGAACACTATAGGTGCTTTCCATTTACCGTCTATCACACCTACTCTGCTACTACTCTACTCTACTCTTGACCTGCACAATTTAGAACCAATGGAACACTTTTTGTGCTTTTAAATTGTAAAGAGAGGCGGAAAGGAAACCTAACCTAGAAATCAGATTTTGATGTAAAAAACAAATCGTGACCGCAAGGAAATCTTACTTCAAAATGTCAAAAAAATCTTACAACAATTATAATAAGTTAATATTTAATTCGCAATCATTTAATTTACCAAAGCAAAAAGAAACATTTTTCCACAAATACTTTAATAAAATCGCTGTAGCTGTCAAACCTTGTCATAAATGGCATTTAAAGCACGAAACACTAGCAAATAAGTTAGTGCATGAGGGGAAAAGGGGAGGTAAAACTAAGTACATTGGAAGTTTCGTGCTCCTTAGCAAGGGAACGCTTAAATTGCAGTTAGAGTACACCGGAAGTACTACCGAACTACTTTTATGAGTGAATGGAAAGCACCTTATGTAACAATTTGTCTTTGGGTTGTAACTGTCATTTCCTATTTTCTTATGTCAGAGAAGTATAAAAAGAGTCAATTATTCACCCACAAACTTTGCTTTTCTGGCCAAGACAGTAATATTTTAAAATTTACAAGCGAACCCAAAATGAGAAGTAGTACATATTATGTCGTCATCCTAATGTCGACGTAGAGTACGGAAACTAAAGTCACCAGTGACGGGGGCGAATTCATTCACGATAGAAATTACAATAAATACTTCTGTCAAAGTGACAGGAACCTGCATCTTCGGTTTTAGATTTCGTGTTTTTTTTTTTTGGAAAATAGCATTGTGCATTGTGGACCCTTTCAAATATCGTCCTGGCAAAAATGCACCCGCCCATCCATAGCCGCAGTATTACACAGCCCTCAGCTTCCAATGAGATAGATCAGGCATCTTCAATCAATAAGGGCAAGTCGGAGTGTGAAGAAAATACTATAGAACCAGATTACGATTTCGTATGTGAAGATGATGAAGATGATGAGAAGAGGTGCATACTACCCCAACTATAAAGACATCCACGACTTAGTTAAAACTCTTAGACTCTTCAAATCCAATGCCGAGCTTTTGACCTCTAAGCTGAACTTATGGTTGAAAGTGTGCGAGTTGTAGGTCAAAGAAAGCGTCACCAAACTTTTTCTAGCTTCTTCACCTATCAAGATGGACTCTGCTTTTGCCACGATGTGACTGGTCTATTTGAGGCAATTGGAATCGCCTGTAATCCGAATGAGTGGCGCTTCTTCATTGACAGCTCTTCAAGCAGCCTCGAAGCAGTACTGCTGCGTAATGGTAATAAGTATTCATCTCTTCTCCTGGGTCATTCAGTGCACCTCAAAGAGGATTACTTTAACATCAAGACCTTGCTGAAAGTTTTGAACTATGATAAATATGAGTGGGAGGTCATTGTTCTTTAGGAACATATTATTTGATGTTGAAAATTACATTAGGATACTTGATTTTGCTATAATTAAGAAATTTGAGAATAAACCACCCTTATTTTTAAAGATATCAAAAAGCTCCATTAGAGAAAGAGTATTTCAAATCTCCAAACATGCTAAAATACCAATTTTCAAGTAGAAATCTAAAAAATACATTTTTACAATTTTTTTCACACATCTGGTGTAATTTTGTAAAATTCAATTTCTCTGATTTCTACCTTAAAAATTTGTATTTTGGCACATTTAGAGATTTGAAGCACTTTTTTCTAATAGAGCTTTTTATGTTTTTAAAAATAAGGGTGTTTTATTCTCAGGACAACTTCTTTTTTCTTAATTTATAGCAAAACTTAAAAAAAAAATTGAGTAATTTTGAATATAAAATAATATATTTCTAAAAAAGCACCAACTTTTATTTATATATATTTTTTTGTATATTCAATAATAAAAAAATTTCCCATATTCCTTCGTTGTTCAATAAAATATATTTTGTTGCTAACAAATCTCTTTTATCTTTTTGTAGACTGGCACTTACAACGAAAATTAATTAATGAATTAAATAAATATTACCGGTCAATAAAATAAAAATTAGCACAAACGAATATTAACTTGTAAACGAGAAAACTAAAACTTAAGACTAGCGGTACTTCGTGAAAAAAGAAAAGCATTGCAAAACTGTATTTTAAATAAATAAAGCGGTAATAAATATAAATTCCCATTAAAACGGAAACTGTACCTGGGGTGCTAATAATGTGGAATCACCAACAGATACTTCATACCTGTAATCGTAAATAGCGAATAATAATTCGAGAATAATTGAAACACATTACTAGTTTTCGCAGTTAGTGTGCATTAATAGGCGTATTTATTGCATATATAATTAATATACGCATACAGGCAGAACTGGCATACAGTTTGTGTCTACCTATAGATATGATATATACATGTGTTTGTGTACATGTACTAGTTGACGTTGCGTTCAATGCTCGATGGCAAATTATTTTATTACAGCTTTAGCGCTAGAATTATTAATTTAATATTATCTGCATATACTTTATTTACTCTTGATTGAGTGTAAAAATTGTATTTGTATGTTAGATCTATATATATAGGCTTTGAATGCAGAAATGAGGTTTCCAAAAACTTTAAGAATATTGTTATACAGGTAGTCGATCAGACCAGTTTAAAGTTTGATTTAAGAATAAACCCAAAGTTTTAGTTGATGAACTATAGTTTATTATTATATTATTAATGTTTAAGTGTGCAATGTTTTTTATTCGACTAGGAATGTAAAGAATTTTTTTTTCGATTAATATTTAAGGGATTGTATGAAAGCCAATTATAGATTTTATTATAAATTACATCGTTTTTTTTTTTTCAAGTAAATTGGGCACACTGTAAAGCTTACAATTATACTAATATCATCAGCATATTTAAGAAATTCCTGTGCTAAAGTTAAATTAGGAAATAAATCATTAATACATAGCAGAAACAAAGTTGGTCCGAGGACTGTACCTTGAGGAACTCCAATGTTGGTTTTAAAGGAAGATTTTTTTTTGTTTTTTTACAATATCAAGAAATAAACAGATTACTTATTAGTTTTTGAGTGTGTTGTAACGAATTTCTGTAATCAAATAGTTTTCTTTCTTTAATCCTTTTTTTTTGGAAAAAAATTGAAAACGCTTAATATTTCGTAAACAGTTGAAGATAGATATAACAAATTGTACATGAAATATGTCTAGAATTTTCTGAAGAATCCAAAAATTGAATAATACACAGGGCGTAGCATTTAAAATAAAAAAGTTGGTATTAGCCACTGTTACATGACACACCATGTATAAAAGGTTACTGTTGAAAAAAATGCACAACTAAAATACCAATCGCCGTGTCGAGCGTTTCTTCGAACAAGCACCCATTTATTTATTATCGAATTTATTCCATTTGGCTGATACACAGTGTATAGGTAGAGTCCATTGCAATAGAGAATGGTACATGACGTCACATGTGCAATATACGAATACCGGTAATATAGCCAATGCCTCATTGCTAGGTAACAAACAATGTAGCCGGTAAGGGAGCCTAATTTATGCCAGGCTTCGCGCAGCTTTTGGTGACGACATGTACCATTCTCTATTGCAACGGACTCTATAATATTCAGGCAATTAACAATAGCGGTGTTCATAGATTTATTAGGGCAGAACCCATGCTGATGTATGAATAGGTGATTAAAAGTTTTCAAAGAATTCATTAGCTTATCATTTATAAGAGATTCGTCAATGTTTGCAAATACTGACACTAAGCCGAAAATATAATTGGAAAATTGGAATAGTAATTGGTCTGTAATTGCATAAATCAAAATGGTAACCCATCTTATGAACAGCGGTAATTCTCCCCATTTTCCATATATTTGGGAATGTGTGGATCTTAGTAATACGGTCATAAAAGTTCGTACTCTGTTCTATTATAAAATAAAGGTATAAGTCAAATCCTTGTTTTAAATTAATATCTAACCAAGCAGACGGAATTATTAATTGAAATCACACAGATTAAAAAAAAAATTAGTAAAAATTTTGCGCCCCTTAAACCGTACAGGTATTTTACTTTTAGAAGTAATACCTCTAAGGTAATTTTCTTTTCATGCAGCCCGGAGTAGTAGTAAGTAGTAGTAAGTTTTAAAAAATTTTTCATGTAGTCTGGAATACTCATAAGTAAATGTTTTAGTGTGTACGAATGCTATTTTCTCTACTAGTAATACTAAGGTCTACCTTTTCAATTTTACACATTTTAGATGCATATTTTTCTACAAACGTTAGAATTTTTGTCATTAAAATAGCTCAGTCATCTGGACTTCGTGTATGCTTAAAATTAACGCGTTTCGATGCGAGCTTTCTTGTCTAACGTTCACAAACACAAAACATCGGTTAATTCAGACTTCAACCGCTCTATAGCGATTAAGATACCGGTGCCTATCTACCTCAATCTAGACACCTGCTAGCATCGTATTATACGCAGGGTCCGCACGCATAAAACGGCGATTGATCCGCTGGCTGTTGCCCGGCTTTTACAACTTAATCGTAAGAATTACGATGCTGCTCGATTACACTAACCGATAACGCCTCTTGCCTCGGACAAATCGTTTTTTAATATCTCCTGCACCGTAGAACTAATAATTTTTGTTTTCTATCGTGATATAACGTTATCTTCTTATCCTTCCTTGGCTGTTAAAAATCTCAAGCAAGTTTTTATATTCGCCAGTCAGGAAGCCTTCAGGTATATTATTAGCACATCTAGATGAAATCCATATTCAAATATTTGATATAATTAACTATGAGGTAGTTACAAAGAAGGAATAGGAAGGAAAGTAGATAACATACAGATGATTCAAACATTAATAGGTGTATCGAAAACATAAAAGAAGATAATCCTATTTACACTAAGGCATTTCCACAACATATTTAATATTGCATGAGACGTGTCTCATAATAACTCATAATAAATTGTAATCAATTATCCACTTTCAGCTTAAACACACTTTGTATTTAATATTCACTTTTAAAACTACAATAAATCAAGCGACAAGCGCAAACGACAGATCATAATCGCAAATTTAATTACAAATATGCCCAAGTCTATGATGTTTACGGCCTATAAAGAACCACATACAGGTCTGGTGATACAAGTAAGCGCCTCTCCTTCTGCGAAGTCGTTCGTTTGCAGCTTTTTTAATCGGAGACGGAGACACTGCAAAAATGAGATCGACAAAGATCCTTAGCGAAAAGAAAGAAAAAGTTTCGGAATTGTGAGACTGGGCACCAGCGGGTGATCTTCGTAATAAATCCTCACAGAGTCAACGCCGGACGAAGACTTTCGCTATGTGGGTGGTACGCGAAGACGGCTTAACAATGGGTGCAGAAATATGCTATACGCGGCTGGTCATCCGTGTAAGTGAAATGAACGCTCTCACAGGCAGGTATCACTGAGTTGATGATTTGGCGAGTGACGGGAGATTTGCAAAAATTAAATCGAAGATAGAAGCTGTTAGTTTGTGCTTCGATCTGTATTATACTCACGTTATTATATATATTTTTTTTAATGGAATGTACAAATTATTTATTTCAACATACTTGCTATTCCCTTCATACATCAAAATCTCTACTTTAAACTATGGTGCAGTAGTACTCTTTCCACCATGGGTATATCAATGCCGTTCCAACTGGTTAAACATTTTATAAGACAGCTTCCTCGATGGTACCATATAATACCATTTCCATGCTGCATCTGACACATGTCTTGAATAATATGTACAAGATGGCGCAAAAGTAATGTCATAATTTGAATTAGCCGCCATTTTTGCAGATGGCCCCAAATGTCACTGTGCTTTGACATTTATGATGTAGATATATACAGAATTAGTTGTTAACAAGCCATGGAGCGAAACACACTTCAAGAACGTGGAATATTGAATTAATTGAGGTTAGTAATGAAAGTGTGATAGCCATTATAGAATAGTTCACTCATAGCAATTACAATAGCAAAACTTGACATGAGCAAATCTTTTCTTACCGCAACTGCATATTATATTCTTTGGTTTACTACTTCAGTTTAATTATCATAAGTAACTTCATAAGTTACCGGTATGAAGCAGATCGTAAGTAACTTAGATTGCTTGTTGTTAGTATCAGTGTTTAGGTTCTCTTTTTACTAGTACTAAGTAATCTGTGCTTTTGTCCCCTATCCAGCTGCACTTTTTACTTACGATAATTGTATTTTTATTTATGATTATTAATTTTTTTTCTCAGTGTATAGGCTGTCATATTTACAACGATTCTTGAAATTGTAGTTTATGTACTAACCAGTGAAAAAATTAATTTATAATTTTGTCCATAATTAATATGGATTAATCTAAATAAAAACTGAATATATGGAAGGTTACGATATTTAATCTCATTAGCACTATATTTCATTTAATCATTTTTTTTACTAAAAATGAAAACGCGAAACAAACATATACATATGATACGATAGTAAGCGATACAAAAACCAACAAAAAATGAATTTCGAACTACACTTTTAACAGTTTTGAAATTATATTCACAGCCGTTTTGCTACTGCACAAAGTATTCTTTTTGTAATTTTATAATTTATTAGGAAATATAAGCACAAATAGCTGAAACGTATTGCTTGCGAGCATGTCATTTGATATTGTTTTATAAGCACAAACAAATGGCAAAAACAAAATTCACCTACAATAAATAATAGTTTGTAAATATGTTAAATGGGTAAATGTAAGACAATGCGAACTTCTATGTCACTTCTTCATCTATTTACATGATGAGGTAACTTACTCATAACGAAGGGAGAGAGAGAAAAAAATACAACTTGCAAGAGTGTTAGAGTACATCTGTTGCTATGTTAATATTGTTGATTGAAGGCAATGTGCAATGATACTAGAAATTGGTGAACTCATTGCACATCCAAAAATTTGTTAATAAAATTTATTTATGTATTGGAAATATGTTTGTGTTAGTGTTAATTCTACTGCATTAATGAATTCTGTGATATAGGTATATTTGTAAAATTTTCAATTAATTGCCATTTTTATGTAATATTTGTTTGCTAGGTCTAATGGTGTATTTGTGTATAGCGATACTACATCTAAGGATATAATTTTGAAATTTGGTTTTAATTTAATGTTGTCTATAAATTCTTTGAATTGCCAGGGATCTTTTATATAGTAATCATTTTTAAACGCGATATTTTTAAGGCAAAAACGTAAAACATCACACATAGTTTATAAAATAGACTGTCAAAATTGTAATGGTGTATATATAGATGAAACCATGCAATATTTGGAAAATAGAATAAAAGGACACAAATATATAAAAATCTTACAGCTTTAAAAAAAACATGAAATAACTCAAAATCATACTTTGATTTCAACAGCGTAACAATTTTACAAAAAAACAAAATTTAACCACACGTAAAATACTTGAAATAATTCAAATTTATAAACATAAAAATGCAGTCAATGATAAAACCGATATACAATATTTCACAAAATTATATAATTTAATTTTATAACTAAATACAATTTTTTTTAAAGAACTATTTAATTACAAAATTCAAGAACAAATAATCGAAACATCCTATTTTAAAACGCAATCTTTAAATAAAACATAATAATATATTCAAAATCCTAGTAAACAAAACAATTTGTCATTTATTAAACAAAAATATTTAATTTATAATTTACACTTTATTACATTTATTTTCTAGTATCTTGAAAAAGCTTTGCAATAAAGCGAAACGTTGTAGTACTCATTCATGTTTTCAATATTTACGACCTAAAAACCAAGAGAAAAAGAAATTAAAAATTATATACGTGGTCAAGAATTGAAGCTTTAAAATTGTATATTATGTTCCCTCCTTCAAAATAGGAAAAAACTTGAGATCTGAAGTGAAATAATTTCAAGTTTGTGTATAATACTAAAATGCATCACTGTAATTATCAAGATATTGATTATTAACAGATCCAGACTCCGTCATCAAAATACTAAACAAAATATTCCCAATTTCCTTTAACTTTTTACGAAGAAATATACCGATCTAAATGACCGAAAGCCCTTCAGCTCGCGTTAGATCTCGGATCGGCGTCGGAAATATATTTTTCAGAAATCGAGAAGTTTATTTTGACGCCGCTATTCCGAAAAGTAATAAGAACCGTCAGTCAGAGTACAACAAGACGGTCTTAGCGCGCCTTCTATGCGGAAATAAAATACATTTCTTCGCATTTTAATCGCATATAATAATATCACTTCCAGGAGCGATACATACAGTGGCGGCAGTCGTGTAAATTCATTAATTATTCACCCCCTCCGTCCCGATTGATTCCCGCTGCCTGGTGAATTAGAAGCCCGGGCAGCGTCGGTATCGGCTCGTAGCGTAGCGGCGATGCGTAAATATTGATGCAATTTTTTACTTTTGAAACGGGATTCAAACGCGAGCGCCGCCACGGCTCCTCCGGCCGATCGCGTAAACATTTCACGCGCGTTTTCATCTAACAAGTACTAAAGCTTTCAGAGGCGGCTTCCGCGAAAGAATTAACAATAAGAAACAAGACGTCAATCGCCGCCGTGCCTCGCATTAAACAGGCGATTATAAGGAGTAATGGGTGCGTTAATATTCGCCCCGCGCCCGGCGGTATTTTTCCCGAACGGTTTTCGATCGACGGGCTTTCGTGTTGCGCCTGCGAACTTGATTGCGTAATCTTATTGGAGTGCTGATGCGCGCGATGATATAGGCGGTGACGAGCGACATCTGTTGTGTCGAAAAGGAAAAAAAATAGGAACGTGGGCATCGCCTTCGGGCGTCTGGAATTTCTCCGCGTAGAAAATCGCGAGAGCTGTTGATGCATCTGTCAACGCGATGACGCAAACGGTTCTTCTATTGATATATTCTAAGAAAGAAACGACTAAGCTAAATCATACAACCTTAAGATATAATATGAGAATAAAATGAAAAAGAAATTCTGTTCTGCCCAATCTGTCGCATACAATTAAAATACATCTTTCGAACGTAAATAACACTGCCTATACCTAAACTTGAGAGCTTATAATAATCTGGAATGCTACAAGGTAGCACACAGCCCGGATAAAAAAAATGTTTTTTTTTTTTAATATACTTAATGATTTAATTAAATTATCAAAATCGAATTTTAAACATTCATAAGTTTTTAATCATAAGTATACTCTCTTAAGTGTCAGATGACATACTTTATAGTTAGTAACTCCAAGTTTTGTAATATATAAATACCTTTAATTTTTTAAAGTTTTAAAATTCCCTTGTTTTCGAGATATCTATCTGTGCTAGTTCTATGCTTAAATGACGGACATATAAGCATATGCAACATTTGGTGGTAAAAAATACTGGGTATTCGGTTCGTGCCGTAGATACATATTAACTAGTAAAATTCGACCTGGTACCTTACAAAAATTTTCCAGCAGTGCTCGCAAACTGGTTGACGGTTGTATACAAAATTACTAAATAAACAATTTCCTGAACATATTAAAATAAAGTTTCTCATAAGTAGAGACCGGATTACATGCAAAGAAAAACTAGAATATATGCGCATATATATGCATCGATTTTTGAGAAAATATGCATAAACCTGGGGCATATATGCAAAAAAATTGCGACAATATGCAAAATTTTTACATAAAATAAATAAGAGCAGAAATTTAAACATTAACTTTATTGCACAAAATTTTTTCACAACATATTTCTAAAACAATTTATAATCAAATATTTTTCAAAATTGTGGTAAAAGAAAGTTTTGTCTTCTATCAGAATACATATGTTTCGAAATAGAAAAGCTTCTTTCAACATTAGTCGAAATCGTTTAAGGGAGAGTTGGGTAATGGTGCGCGGCGGGTAATCGTGCGCTCCAACTTATTTTGAATTTCGCGGCATATACAGGTCAGTTGAGCGATGCCGCAAGGTACGACACGTCACACGACTTCCGAATGCAATCGGACGTGATGCCAGTACGCACACGACCGAGGTGAAAGCACATGGTCGGTTTGTTTACTTTTTTTTGTAATTTTTGGGTGCTCGAAAATAAGGCGGTAAGTCCACAATTTTTATCCATTAATTTCGCATGAGGTATGTCTTTGAAATGTAGTGTTTGAGGAATGTTTTAGTATTGTCCAACTACAATTAAAGTAGTTTTTTCTATGAAAATTTTAGCAATTATGCAAAACAAACACCGAAGGGTAATCGTGCGCACTAGTTGAATAGTGCGCACGATTACCCTTCTGTGTGTGTTTTGTATAATAGCAAATATTTATTTTGATTTTAGATGCCTCAGAAATACACTCGTAAGACAACGATCCTTTCCTACACAGCCGAAGATCTGCAAAACGCCCTGGATGCAATAAGAAAAGATGGCAGAAAAATCAGAGAAGTGGGAAGATGTTTTAAAATACCCGAATCGACGCTGAGAAAAAAACTCTCAGAAGATGATCTGAAGCTACCTCGTCTAGGCCGTAAGACTGTATTCACCCAAGATACTGAAGTCGAGTTGAAGGAATATATTCTGTTGCTTTCTAAATTATTCTACGGATTGACTCCTGGTGGCTCAGAAGGCTAGCATTTAGGTATGCAGAGCATACTCAATCAATCACAATTTTAATCGAAAAACGGGTCTTGCTGGAAAAGCATGGCTTTATGGTTTCCTGAAAAGATTTCCTGTGATAAAACTTAGGCAGCCGGAGGGCACCAGTTTGAATCGGATCGCATCCTTCAATAAAGAAGCTGTGGAACTATTTTACTTCAATCTTCAGATTCTGATGCAGAAATTCAAGTTTGAACCAAGCAGAATATTTAACATGGACGAGACTGGAATAACAACAGTCCAAGCCAAATGTCCAAAGGTTTACGGAGCCAAAGGAGCAAAAAGTTGTTCGGCTATTTCTGCTGAACGAGGAAGAACTATAACGGGTGTCTTTTGTGCCAGTGCAGCAGGAAATTACATCCCTCCTATGCTTATTTATCCTCGGAAAAGGATGCCAGCAACTCTTCAAAAAAACGGCCCCATGGGGGCCCTTTATCGATGTTCGAAGAATGGATGGACCAATTCTGAGCTATTTCTGGACTGGTTATCTCACATGGCAAAGCACTCAAAACCTACAGCTACCGACCCATACTTTTGGTTTAGACAACCACTCAAGCCACATTTCGATCTCCGCTTATAATTTCTGTAGAGAGAACAATATCCATATGGTGTCTCTTCCACCCCACACTTCGGATCACCTTCAGCCGCTGGACTTGACATTTTTCAGTCCATTGAGAACGCTCTTTACCGAGAATATGATCTGTACCTCTCTACAACTGGCCACCAAAAAATAACAGAGTATGATATAGCTGAACTATTGAACAAGGCCTACATGAAAGTCGCGACGATGGAGAAGTGCGTTTCAGGATTTCGCACTGCGGAATCTGCCCATTGGATCCGGACAAGTTCAAAGAAGACGATTTTGCTCCTTCCAAGCATGTAGAGAATACGCAATAGAAGGCTGTTCTGCTGATGCTGATGACTCTGCTGTATCTAGAGCTGAAGCTGCTAATTCATTGCCCGATATTGGTTCAAATTCTTTAATCAATTTGCAAGTGTCTCAGCCTAGTACATCCAAAGATAATTCTTTCTGGCCCTAGCTCCTATACAGAAACAGGTCAACAAAGAAATAAAAAGAAAACCACCAAAAAGCAGAACTCAAAAATCCTCACAAGCACCCCTATCGGAAAGAATTAGAAGCGGCTGAAGAAAAAAAGAGATTGAGGGAAGAAAGTCTGAAAAGAAAAAATGATAACAAAACGGACAAAAAGAAATTGGTCCGCAGGTGCTTCAGCAGTGAAACCACAAGCAACAATAAGCTAAAAGGAAAAAAGAGACTGAAGAAAGATGCAGAATCTGACTCATCAGACGACTCCGTGGATGAAGATTTGTCTGACATATGTGACGACGACGAACTGGACGATGTTGAACTGAGCTTCATACCTCCTCCGCTGCCAATGCCTTCGAGCCCCATTGAAATGTGTGGCATATGTGGGGAATTTGGCAAAAACGAAGTATGGTACCGCTGTGTGTTGTGTGCTTCATGGAACCATGCGGCGTGCACAGGTGCAGACACGGCAGAAAACTATAAGTGTGACTATTGCTCATAAAACAATTTTGATTTCATGTTAACTTTCAGAAAATAAACTTGATTTGTGAAAAGTATTGTAATTTTTTCAATCAAGGCTTAGTGCGCACCATTCCCTAACCCATGCGCATCATTAACCGCCTGGTCGGGTAAATGTGCGCAAATGCATTTCCACATATTTCAAATTTATACTCCTTACGTCAATACTTTATGCAAATATTGTTTTACTTACAATAAAGTAGAAGAATCAGTGACTCTGAATTTGTCCTCAAACTTAGAAAACCTTCATTCTTATTGAGACAAACACATTTTCTGCTTAACTGCGCACCATTTCCCAACCCTCCCTTACTGTTTCACCTTCCAAAATTTTCTTAACTTTCTTCAATTTCAAATATCCCGCATTTTTATTTATCACTTTTTTAAATTTATCGTATATAGAATTACCTATTGTACCCTTAACCTTCTTACATAGCATATCAAATTCGTCTACTATTTTGACTGATTCGAAGCGACATCCTTGCGTTTCTAGTTTACGAATGGAACTTGAAACAAAGCTATAATTTGACTAATATACAAAAGGTTTTGTAGCAATTCTGTTGATGTTACTATCTTTTTACAGTTTTCTAGAGCAATGCAGTCAGCAGTGATTTCAAGAATTACAGTTTTTATTCCTTCAAAATTATCGGCGAAAAAAATTGCAGCCTCTAACCATACCATACCCCATCTCCTAATAATCAGTTCAGGGGGCAACTTAACGCCGGGAAGTCGCTCCTTATTAAATTGGATTCGTAAAGGTGCTTTTAAAAATACTTTTTTGACATTGCTAATTAAATCATTAATCAAAGAGAATTGATTCCTAATGTCTTCGGCTACACGATTGAACCCATGAGTTAAACAAGTGGTATGAATAATGTTACTATAAAAAAAAAAAAAATTTTGCGCGGCTTTTATCATGTATGGTGCAGCGTTGGACAACATTAGTAAAAATTTTTTCACAAGGTATACTTCCAGGTAAAAAGAAATTTGATAAACCTTCTTGAACGAATTGGGCAATTGTCACATTATTTATTTTTTGAAGTTCTTTAAAATAAATTAAATATGATTTACCTACAATATCTTCATGAAGAATTCCTATTAACAAATGGGCAATATAACGACCACACTTATCCGTACTTTCATCTACCATGATATAAATAAAATTATTCCCTACCAATTGTTGAATTTCTGCTATTGTTTGCTGGTAACTAGATGTGACATAATTTTTTCGTAGGGTACTTTCGTCATGTATATTATGTTTGCAATATTTTTCCAGAAATGATTTCAAATTAGCATTGTTTAATCTTGCTAATGGTATGCTAGACGAAATTAATGCGTGACACAGATCCGTATTATATTCTTCTTGTTCTGAGTTTCGTGAAGTTGATGCTACACATTGACGTATAGATTGCTGCACACATGCGGATCGCTTTAGTTTTTAACATTTTCCAGTATGTGATGGAGTTTTAGCGTGTTGATCAATCAGGTATTTTCTCTCAGAAGACACCAACAACAACAATTGTCATTTTATATCAAAAGTTAAAGAATTTAAAAACAATTGTAAAGCTTTTAGTAAAATTAAACTTACCAGTTTACTGCAGGCTCGACAAAATATTTTGTCGCCATCCTTTACCAGTTCAGGATATGGCTTAATCCATAAAGAAATTTTGTTCGCTATACTCATTGTATGTACGCACAGTATTTAAAAACGTAACACAATTACATGCTGTTTCGCTCAAAGATATTCAATGAATGAATAGTTTATTTGGAAATTAATAATAATAAAACGTATTTACCACATCCCTTCTGCTAGGCGAAATTAAACACGTGCAGTTCTTAGAAAAAAGTATTAGGGAAATACCAATGTAAAAGATTTATCGTTCTGAGAATTGTCCGTTGTCGATCTACATTAGGAATTTTTACTAATAGAAAGGATAAGAAAAAGCTTAAATATGCAATATATACAACTTTTGTAAAAATATGCATAAAAATGCCTAAATATGCAATATATGCAATCACTAATTAGCGCTAATTAACTTCAATTAGTGTATTACGTCTGCATATAAAGTATAATTAAAGATACTAATTACAGACAATTTGTTTGTCAAATACAAACTAACTGTGTATGAAAGCATTTTGAATTTAAAGTGCCCTTATATTTTTATTATAATTATTATTATATATATATATATAAGTCATTATTCTTATTATTATTATTATTATTTTATTGTCAACATATATATGTATATTTGCATAATTGTTTAAATGTACTGTATTCTGACGTATCAAAGTTTGCAGATTGCAATTTATGACAATAAACATTTATTATTATTATTATTATTAAGTAAAATAAGCACTTTGCATATAATCCGGTCTCTACTCATAAGTATATTAAAATTTAGATATGAATTAAAATAATACGTTTATTTTTTTAGGCATCACTCATCAGTTCTTGAATGGGAGGTTGAATGAGGCACTGGTACTGCGAATTACGGAGAATGGCTCATGGACAGGAACAAATCTCGGGAAAAACGCCATTGGAGAAAATTTACCCAACAATTATGTTGGTAAAAGTGTCGATAAAATGAATATGATAAACTTTGTTTAAAACTAGTCATCATTTTTAAGTTGGAATGTGGAATAAATAGGATTTTATCAAAATAGCCGTCAAAATTTATAAAATTTATTCGAGACACGTCCGTCTCTCACAGAGGTTGGCTAGTGAATGGTTTCGAATTGAAATTTTATAACCGACAGTCTTTATCAGGCTTAATACTGTAAAATTACATGCAGTGACAGAATTTGGAGTAGTACAGAATATTGTAAATTCAAGTACCTATACAAGTTATAAGTATACATAAATTTGAAAAATTTTCAAAATTTTAAAAACTCTTAGGCTAACAAAAGAAAATGTCCAGTGCTAAAAACAACTACAATCTTCAACTTTTTATTATTAATTAAATTTTGACTGAAAAATCAGGTTTTAGAAACCCTAGCGTTTTGTAACAAGTACACCAACTTTCTTCACTAGTACGCAATGTCGCTATGCCACCCTATGGGACATCTTATAGCCAAAAATAGTCGCCCTATTTCAATTACATCCTAATATCTTTAGAAGGGAGCAAAGGGACTAGAATTAAAGTCGACCAGATTTCTCGATACCGAACGGCAATTAAAATAATAATACGTCGAAAGGTAGACCGCCCGCCGCTCAATTTTTATCGCCCGTGTGTGCCGTCTTCTGTGCGTCTGCGACCGTGTCATCTCTCTTCGCCCTGTTGTGGCCCGAGAAAATTTATGGGAATTGTAGCGCGGTGGTCATCAAATGTTTAGTTGTTGGATGTACCCATTAACTGTGCAGTCGTAAATGTGTAACTCTCGTCGACGTGGACGTGGATGCGTATAAAATAATACGCTAATAAGGTTGAGTTTATACAAGAATGGGAATATATCGGGAGAATTTATGGCGTAGAAGACGGTGCCCGCATGCATAAATAAAAATCCAATTTTAGTGTGTGACAAGAATGTGTTTTACAAATTAAAATATGTAACTTACGGAAAAAAAAGAAGATTGTAGGTATATGTTTTATGAAGGTTAGAAACTTTAGACTATTGAAAAGCTTAATTCTAATGCTTATACTTTTTTTTATGAGTGATTTAGAATACTTTTGAGCAGTATTTTAAGAAACCTACAAAAGAACTGTCATAGGGTTTGTCATAGTAATTGTAGCTCGAATTTGTATTGAATCTGTTTAGGTCAAAACTCTGTTAACCTTTTAGTACTGAATGAAACAGTTTTTCTAAACATATTTTAGTGCCTAATACTTGTACAGACAAAAAAAACATTGGACATTACTATACCCTGTTTAAACCAACATTTTTTGAATATATTCACAAATAAAATGCATTGCTTTAAAATATATCTGAAACAAATCTTTTATCCGAATTACTTTGACAGCGAGTTGTTTAGTATTATTCTGTTTCCTTCAGGAAAATTTATAGTTTCAGAGTTTAACAATGCGCCTGTGTGCGACGGAGTGATTCACTTATTTTTATATATTTAGTTGTTGACCGCGTCTGGCAAGAGACAAACGAAATGCCACTTAGTTAAGAAAGTTTGAAACAGTGTTCCACAAGTTGTCTTGCGCGTAATTTTCAAAAATTGAAAACCGTAAGTAAAAGTGCAAGAGGCTGTAAAAAGTCTCCGTAGGATTTTCCTTATATTTGTGGATTATATGATACGAAATTGCAAAAGAAGCCTTTCTGTGAGTTAATTCAATGATGTTATGAACAATATTTTGGCTTCAAAATTAGAAATCAAGACAAAACATTATGGGTACCACATATATGTTGTATTTCATGTTATGTCGAGTTTACTCAGTGGAACAAAAACAAGCATCCTTCTGAAGTCCGGTCAGAGAGACCGATGATTTGGCGTCTGATTGAGAACTTTCAACTCCAATTTATTCAAATTCCTTTGCAAATTCCACCAGCCAGAGAAATATAAACGATGTCATTTTCAAGTGATCTGACTTATGTTCCTTCTAAGGAACCACATCTCATTAGTTAGTTTTTTGTTTATATACTTTTTTTGCATTACTTTTATTTTATTATCAAGTCTTTAAAGTCAAGCTTTAGTTAAAAAATAAATACAGTTTAAAATATCAAGCTTAAATATGCATGACAAACATGCCTCTCAAATTTTGGTCTACATCTTGAAGAATAGTTAATTACCTCGTAAACGAGTTGAGTTAGGTATAAGAAACCTAACACCAATTTGCCTTTATTTAGTCTCTACTATCAAAATATGCCGTAATATCTTATTATAAAATTTATTTTAACAACTTTAAATATCTGATGTTACAGAATGAGTAATAAAATGGCCGCAGCAAAATAAAATAACAATATTTTTGTATATGTAGTTTCATTTCAACCAACCAAAACACCTAACGAAAGAATAGAATCTAAGCTGAATTAATGGTCAAAAGAAAACATACATTCACAGTAACGTTGCATGTTTTTTTTTCCAGTGTAGATTATAGTCGGCCGTGACTATTCTACAATTTTCAAAACCAATGATTACTAGAAGTAGGCGTTTAATAAGTACCTAGATAGAGAGAAAAAAGAACCAATGAGCCAGTTCGTCCGGACAGCCTGTATATTTATACACAGTGGTAGATACGTTACATTTTGTGCATGGCCGTTACTACACACACCAACCATCCATATACAGGGTGTTTTGAAACATCGTTTAAAGATTTTAAGGGCATGTATACGATCGAAAATAATATTAAAAGTCATAATAAACATATGTTCACAAATCAACCGTTTACGAGATAACAGCGAGTGTTTCTAGTAGTACATGGATATAACATATTCCAGTAAACAGGTGCTTATCAGCTATTGTTTTATGACAGTTTAATTTGAAGTTTTGTGCAATCTGTAGCAATGCTGGAATGAGCGATATGGTGTTCATGTACGGTCGTGCTAATGGGAACTCTTTACAAGCACGGCGCTTCTATGCTGAAACGTTTCCTGATCGCCAACTGCCTTCGCATGTGATGTTTCAGATGATGTTTCAACGACTAAGAGAAACTGGTTCGTTTGAGAAGCGGTCTTGTGATACTGGACGGCAGAGAATAGCATGTACTCCACAGATAGAAGATCGAATTTTGAATATTATTGATGAAAATCTCGAAACTAGTGTTAGAAGAATTTCGACTCAAGTGGGTGTAAGCAGCAATCTTGTTTGGAGAACTCTTCATGAGCAACTCCTATATCCCTACCATATCCAACGGGTACAAGCCCCTTACTGCTCCGGATTATCAAGCGAGAAGGGCTTTCTGTGAGTGGTTTTTGCGAACAGCTGCTGAACGGCCAGATTTCGCTGATAACATCCTTTTCAGTGATGAAGCTGATTTTACTAAAAATGGAATATTTAATTTCCACAACAATCACGTTTGGTGTGACGAGAATCGTCATGCTAGCGTTGAAGTCAGGTACCAGCAACGTTTCTCTCTAAACATTTGGTTAGGCATGATAGGGGAACGGTTGTTAGGACCGATTGTTTTGCCACAACGCTTAACAGGTCCTGCATATCTCGAGTTCTTGGAAAATACTTTACCTGAACTTTTGAAGATTTACCTATAAATCTAAGACTGAACCTCTGGTTTATGCAAGATGGAGCTCCACCGCACTTTACGCGTGCTGTTAGGGAACATCTTAACAATGAATTTCCTGGGAGATGGATAGGGCGAGCAGGTCCCACTGCTTGGCCTCCAAGGTCTCCCGATCTAAACCCGTTGGACTTTGTATCTGGGGTTATTTGAAAAGTTTAGTGTACGCAACACCGGTAAACGATCTTCCAGAGTTGCGCCAACGAATAGAACACTGTTGCCAGATAATACGAGAAAAACCCTTGTTTTTTGAAAGAGTGCGCGCTTCCTTTGAAAGCAGATGTAGATCTTGTGTAGAAATGGAAGGACGTCATTTTGAACATCTTCTTCAGTTATAATCTATTTTATGTTGAAATGCAATAACATCTTAATAAAAACCGCTAAAGCAAACTTATTCTGCAATTGCGATAAAATCGCTGTTATCTCGTAAACAGCTAATTTGTGGACATATGTTTATTATGACTTTTAACCTTATTTTCGATCGTACTACACGCCCTTAAAATCTTTAAATGATGTTTCAAAACACCCTGTATATATGTGGAGTTAATCGGTTATATGTGTTGTAATCCACGGACGGGGTTAGTTATAAATCCAGGCTGGTGAAACGTTGTCACGTTGTCGACGGTGGCGCCGGCGTCGCCAGGCGTCGTCACGGCACGTAACGATTCGAAAATGTAGTCGGAAACGGTTGACGCGCGAGGTCGGGGCTGTTCCATTATCGTGGAATTATCGTTTCAGTGCGGACCGCGAATTCATTAATTATGGCTTCGGATTGGTGACAGGATAGGTGAACAGCTTCCCGTGGGCGTGGTGTAGCCATCTGCCCGGGAAGGTATCGATCGGGCCGACGACGACGGCCATGGTGCGCAACGGCGACGCTTTGTATGTATGCATAGTGGATTGGAACTTTCGGGGTTCGTCATCTCCCCGAAACGGAAAGGGAAACTTGGAGTTGGCATATACCGGGTTGGAATAAACTATGGAACGAAGCGAATATCTCCTAAATGGAGCCGTTGGCATTGATAAATCTTTGCAGATAAGTGCAACGGCGCATGATACATCTGATTTCAATTTTTCTGTTGTTGCTTCACTTCCATTTCAATCGGAATCATGTACCATCGACTTTTCTAAATGAATGAGATACTCTGTATAGCACTACAATCTGCAATTTCTGAAACCTTTGATGATGTATTGGTTTTTTCGATCAAAAAGCAATTATTCTATGCATATAACATGGATTCTGAAGAAGAGTCTCGACTGCGACTGCACCTATTTAATTTTTGCAAAAGATATACAGTAGGATAGATAAGGATGATATAGTTTTAGCAACCTTAATAAACTTGTCCAAAGCTTTCGACAGCATTGACTTTCAAAGTACTTGAAAGTAAACTAAAATATCTATAGGGTATACCCTTGTATGCGAAAGAAAATTGTAAGAGTTGGTTGTAATCATATGTTCCAGACTGAGAATAAGTGGTATGCATAAACAAACCTGTGAGAAAAGAACCCTCTTAAGCGGGTATTCCACAAGGCTCGATACTGGGTCCATTATTGTTTATTATTTACATTAATGATAGTACAACTACAGTTCAGGGTGGTAAATCAATATTATACCTACGCTAATGATATTAGCATTGTAACCAGCAAAGAGTTCTATGCATTTTTATAACGGACATTGTCCACAACAACAAAAAATAGGGAATTCGGTAGTTCTCACTTTTGCCTGAAAGACATTTTAAACTGTTTTAAACTAGCTAAAACACAACAAATAGTGGCGGTCGATGATAGGATGGCAATTAAACAAAAACAAATCAATAGACTCTATCGATGAACGACTGAGGCCGAATCACTCCAGAACTATACGAGGCCACCGTAAATGTTATGGCAATTTTGTCTTGAAGCACTTCAGGAGCACCGTGGCAATGATTAATGTTTATTGCCCGTATGTATTCAGTAGACTTAACTTTGCGTCTTCGGTTTGGAACCCACAATATAGAGTATACATACACCGCCTTGAGTCCGTCCAAAACAAATTCTTAAAGCTTTTAGCTTTCAAAAATAATATTGCGTATGATACATACGAAGATTTACACTTTGGTTTAATATCATTGGAGAAAAATAGAATAGTACAAGACGCGTTGAAGTAGTTTAAGCTCTTGAATGGCTTCATGGATGCCCCAATATTGTTGAATAAAGTTAAGTTCAATGTAGTTCCAAATAGAAGGTTACGAAGCAGTGACTTGTTTGCGCTGTCGTTTAGACGTACTAGTTATGCAAACAACTCACCGTTGTGCCGTATGATGAGTGCTGTGAACACTTACGCTTCTGACATTGACATTTTCAATATTACCTTGCAGAACTTTAAAAAACGACTCAAGTTTAGATTGCGACAAAGAGTTTAAAGATCGTTGATCTCCTTCGCTCATCTTCTTGTTCTACTTATTCTATTTGCTTTACCTATCTCTCTTAATATTTACCACAACATGTATACAGCTCGCTTCTTTGTTTAGTAAAACAATAAAACATAAAGATGTTTAACTTAGTTGTACTTCCCTCATATGAGTAAAGTCGTGTATATCTATATTATTGTAGTGGGCTGTAGTTGCCCCCAATAAATAAATAAATTACCTTTGAATACATAAATGTTCCTGCTTAGTTTAATCAGAAAAATTGGTGTTGCACTTTTCATGTTCTGTACTCTTATTGTAGTAAAAGCACCCACATATTCTAAAAAGAAAATACTCCATACACTTGGTTTTGTTGAGCAATTTATTTTTTCAATATATACTTTTGCGTAATTTAACGATAGTCGCTTTCCTTGGCTTGAAACTTTTGCTAGTGGAGATGCCTTCTTTAATTAATTTCCGTTAACTCGTTAACTCCCAGTACCTAGAAGATGCATAGAAATACACAGAGATACACAGAAAAAACCTAACGCATTTTAATAATAGTACCTTTATTTCAACAATTAGGGGATTAAATATAATACAAATACAAATACAAATACAAATACAACCCAACCACCTATCCCCCAAAATGCAGAAACATACGTCAAAGAGAACAAAACTAAATGTAAAAAAAACTAGACAGGCATATTTTGCCAGCTAGACAATATTAACTAAACTAAATTATTATAGTTTGTGACTTAAAAAAATCATTCACCGAATAAGGTTCTAAATTACAAATCAGATTATGAACTTTTTTTTTGAAGGATGCGATATTGCATCGGTTTTTATTTCTTGTGGAAGTGCATTAAAAAAATTGATGCAGTTATAGGCTACACCTTTCTCCTTTTTTGTTAATCTGTGTGATGGTATATAGTAATCAGTTCGTAATCTTGTTTCGTATTCGTGTCTTTTTTCGTCCTTTTCAAAAAGTTGTTTGTTTTTAAAAATAAAAATTAAACACTCTTGTATATATATTCCGTATACTGTTAATAGGTTTTTGTTTTTGAATATTGTCCGACAAGATGCATTGAAGGAAAGTCCGAAAATTGTTCGTACCGCTCTTCTTTGAAGAACAAAAATCTTCTGCATATGGGGAGAGGAGCCCCATATTGGAATGCCGTACCTCCCAGCCGATATCACGTAGGCATGATATACCATTATCAGAGTTTGCCGATTTGTCACTGACCTTAATATTCTTAGCGCGTAGCATGCATTCCCAAGCCTCCCACAAAGGTTATCAATATGGTTATTCCATCCCATTTTATCATCAATAGTGATACCCAGAACTTTGCAATATCTATACAGTGGAATGTTATCTAAAGAAAGTGATATTTTATCAGGTGTTTCAATAGTATCATTCAATTTGTAAAGGATAGCTTTGGTTTTAATAGTATTTACTATCAGTTCATTATTTTTAAACCACTGAAGGACATTACTATACAGTAAAGAACCCGATTCTTGAAGAGTTATAAAATCTCTGGCCCAGAACAATAGGTTCGTATCATCTGCAAAATTCACTATTTCATGGTCGGCAACAACATTTAAACAGATATCATTTATGAATATTAAAAATAATAAAGGTCCTAAAACGCTTCCTTGTGGTACACCTATAACAGTATCCGTTCACTCCGAGTAGATGTTTCCTTGAGGAGAATTTAATTTTACTCTTCGTCGTCTACCACATAAGTACGACTCAAACCACTGATAAGAAACACCTCTTATACCGTAGTTATATAATTTATCCAAAAGAATCTTGTGCGACATTGAGTCGAATGCTTTTTTAAAAGGCTAGAAATAACCCTGCAGTTAAGTAATTATTTTCAAATGCATCCATAATTAGCTCAG
Organism: Protaetia brevitarsis; assembly: GCA_004143645.1. Classification (NCBI taxonomy): domain Eukaryota; kingdom Metazoa; phylum Arthropoda; class Insecta; order Coleoptera; family Scarabaeidae; genus Protaetia; species Protaetia brevitarsis. The sequence continues at coordinate 1,321,997 of RXPK01000157.1, forward strand.
TGTATTCAAACAAAGCCGTAACCGTAGATTTGCCGGACAAGAAACCGTGCTGATGACAATTAAATAACTTGTGTTTTTCAAAAAAAGATAAGAGTTGTTGATAGACAATCATTTCTAAAATTTTCGAAAATGACGATAAAAGACATATTGGCCTATAATTTTCTATTAACTCCCTATCACCTCTCTTGAATAAAGGTTTAACGATAGCATACTTCAATGCATTTGGAAAAATTCCCGAACAGAGTGATTCATTTATGATGTTACACAAAGGCTCGCATATTATATCATAACAACTTTCAATAATGTTTAGAGGGATTTCGTCGAATCCAAAACTATATTTATTTTTTAATCTTAGAATGCATTCCTTTAAATCTGACGCTACCACTGGTTTAAAATAAAAAGTATGTGAATTATGACTAATTTTGAGGAGACGACGTGACATTTCTGTTTTGAATAAGGTTAAGAGCAGCATTTGATAAGAAATTATTAAATGAATTTGCTAAACTTTTAAGATATTTTTTGAAAAAATACGTCTTTTTTATTCCTACCAATGGTATCGTTTACAATTTGCCACATTGTTTTTGATTTATTTTGAGAATAATAATATTTTTTCATTCATTTTTTCTTTTAGGAGTTTCTATTAGTAACTTATTATACATTTTGCTTTAAATGTTTCAAGTAAGTTTTGCATTCTGGTAAATATATTGACGGAGTTTCAAAAGCGGCGATTCTATTTTTACATGACAAAATTTCAGGTGTATTCAATATTGAGTTGTTTGACTTGTTTTTTTTTGTTCTCAAAGGAAACGACGCACTAAAATACAATTTAAAAATATTAATAAAGCTCCCATACTTTTCGTTGACATCTTGTGTGTGTAATTGTTGTTGAAATAAAGGTACTATTATTATTAATAAAATGTTCTTGCCAGAACGAATTTTACCACTTCTTCCCTAATCAATCGCCATTAATTTAACAAATAACATTTTAAGGTTCAATCCCAGAGAAATCGGCAACTCCATAAATTCCAACATGCATACACAGGCTCGCGTACGGCTGCCGTGTTCCTCCCATTCGTACACATGTCAAAATGCCCGGGCGAGTGTGCATGCGGTGCTCTCTACAGATATTAACAACCGCCAGACCGGAGAGCTTCCATAATTTTGTATGGTAATCAAGCGTGTTATGTGTTGAAAATTGCCAAGTTTAAACGTGTAAAACGCGTCGTTCTTCTCGGAGGTAGTCGCTATTAAGCCGTATAACGTTATTAGTCCGTTGCTAAAAGTTCCTCACGGTTCATGCCAGGACACTTATGTTTTATGCAGGAGGGGCAGTTTTACGGGACATGTAAAAGAATCCCGGAGGCCTGTTTCACATAAATACTAACTGCGGTACTCACTAAGGATGCTACTGTAGTGCGATTTTTGTACTATGAAACTGTTTTATAAATTAAATAGTAGCAAATATTTCTTACTTAAGCAGCTGTAGATTTTCTACAATAATTTAATTTGAAATCAGCTATGCTAGTGGTTCTTAATTTTTTTTTGTTATCGCGGATCCCTTTCAATATTATATTGTTTTCATGGACACCTGTTAAAATTTTTATTTGATATATTGATGCTACTTTAATTAGCTAAGTAGATAATAAAAAAATTAATAAGTTTTAATTAAAATCATGAACAAACAGTATCACTGGCCATCTTACAACTAATATTGTTTTAGTATTATAATAAATGCTGCAAACTTCTCCTGGACCCCTCACCACAAACTGCACTAAACAGGACGTATGTTTCAATAGCAAAGCTATCATCATCAGCACAAACATTGAACTCACACTGAAAGTTCAGTCTTTTTCAAGACTACGCCTTCATTTCGCATTGAGAGTGCAATGTATTTTTTTTTTTTTTGGCAAAATGCCATTTATCCTGGACAAAGATAAATTTATTTTGGAAGCGTACTTTCGAAATGGTAAGCGAGGAGGTGATGGGCAGTGGAGATATTCAGCTGTACTTTGCGCTGAAGAATTTATAAATCAATTTGCCGAAGTGCAAATTGATAATGAAACTCTCCTTCGACACATCAATCGGGTTGTCCATCGCTTAAGAGGAACTGGAAGTGTTTTGAAGGGAAAGTCACCAGGTCGCCCATCAGTTCTAACCGAAAATGTGGTGGACGAGGTACGTGCTCGTTTGGATCACAGCCATGGAAAGCCATTATGGTAACTTGCATAAAAAACTGGTAGATATACACGTACTAAATGATGTTATAAAAAGTAATGTGATTTTTTTGTAGGTTTATCTTATGGATCAGCTCAGAAAACTGTAAAACGGAAGCTTCAATATCATCTATATAAAATTTCTAACGTGCAGCAATTACTGCCACTAGATTTCGAAAAACGTATGGAATATTGCCATTGATTTAATGCAAATCTAAGGAATGACAATTTTTTAAATCTTACTTTTTTCTGACGGAGCCTGGTTTAATTTAACAGGTGATGTAAATTCTCAAAATATTAGGATTTGGTTCGCACAAAATCCTCATGTTATTCTGGAAACCAAATTAAATTGCATCCTGTAAAAAATAGGGGATATGGGTTGCAATGTCCAGGAGACGTGATAATAGACCGATATTCTTTGAGGATACAATAACAGCAGCCAGATATGACTTATATATTACATGAATTTGTTGGAACAATTATTTAATGATGAATTACACTAGGCTATTTTCAAAATGACAGTGCTACTGCTCATACAGCAAGAAAACACGAGTATTTGCAGGAATTTTTTGATAACAGAGTTATTGGCTTGGAACGTTGGCCACTTAGATCACCTGATCTTACACCGCTTGTCTTTTTTTTATTGGTCATATAAAAATAAAATTATCGGAACCGCTTACATAATATGGATCAATTAAAAGAAGCAATAAGAAATATTACAAAACGGGCATTAATAAATGTTTCTGAAACATGAAGAAATAGGGGTAGATGCTTGCATAAATAATGGTGGTTCCCACTTTGAACACAACATGTAAGCAGTGCAGGTAGTTAAAAGAAACATGTTCCCAATTTTTAATTTATATTATATTTTTGTTGTAGAGGGTATGGCTATGAAAAGCATCCATCCATTATTGTCCACCTCGTATAAATTATGAAGAATGTCTGATATAAGTTAAAATATGACATAAATGTGTATTTTTACAATATGTATTGTTTAAACCTTCTATACCTGTAATTAAACCTGGATAACAAATACTATCAGAAATATACTTTTTTGACAAACGTTTATTACGTTATTTTTGCGCGAGAGTTAGTTGAATGACTCATACCTTAGATGCAATTTTGGTGCACTATACTTGTTGTCCGGGTTGACATTAGTGTATATTAAGTTACATACGCACAATTAGACCAAAACCACACAATGACCGCACGTTACTGTGTTTTATTAACTAATTTCATTCGACACAGTGAATGTATTTATTGATATAATCTTCGTGGAAAGTGGAGTAGGATCAGGACAGTCTTATTCGATCTCATGGTATTATTTTGTATCATACAAACGTATTCTACTATTATATATATGTATGTTTGTGGAAGGTCTTTTGGGATCATCGGTTAGCTTTCCAAACAAAAATAAATAAATAGATAGATGGCTCCTCCCTGGATAATTGCGTATAGGTACCAATGAAATGCATTGAGGAAAACTACACATAATTGATTGCAATAAAATTTAGATGTAAACAAGTAAAAAAAAATAAAATCTAGTAACAATTTGCGCATTGCCGCAGATTCTAAATGTTTACAGTTTTATATGTTTCACGTTACATATTTATTACGTATTTTTCGAAATGAAAAGGAATTTTGCATTTCACTGAAATAGTATATTTTAGAAAAAAACAAATTGTAGTTTGATGCGAGTGTGAAATTCTGATAAGCGAAAAATTACATAACAGGTAATGTATTGCTTCATTATACAGTATATTAGGTACAGCTGAAAATCTCGCTAAAACCAGATGAAAATGCGTATACAGAGGTAACCTTTTCATTTTATACGATGTCGTAATGTATCGGAGAACATCTCTCAAACGAAGTCCCTGTAGGGGGCGCAGGTGTACTGTCGACGGTCGATAACACATCGGCGTCTCTAGCGTCGCGACGACAGGTGCGCACATCTACTCGTCCGGTATTATATTCTATATACAGCGATAGTGTAGTGACAATACCCAATGGTATATGAAAATTTTCTTTGAAGAATGCGCGAAAATTATGTTTAAATAAATATACTTTTCATAATAATTTTCATTCGACCTTTTTAAATATTAATAGTTTCCAAATTACATCCATTAGAAACTTATCACATTCTCAAATAACAATAAACACGTGATAAAATACTGCTAATCATGGCAACCTTTTCTGTGTTTTACAAAAAAAAGAAAAACAAGCTCTTCTGTGCCCGACACAAAATATAGATGACCAGTTTCCGTGTATTGTTACAATCCTTTCGCTAACATGAGTCGCTGTGCGCGGAGTCCAAATGGTGAAATAATTGCAGGTTCACAGTCGTCCAGACAATTTCCGAGACTCGTTTTTTCACAAACGGAACGCGGGACCCAGTGCCTAATTACGGCAATCAATTTTAATTTGATTTTAAAAAACCGAGCGGACTATCAGCCTTGCCTTAAACATTAACTAGTAGGTAAAGAAAAGTCGCTTTTGTATGAGGGGTGTGTAACAAATAACAAGGATATGGTATTTAAGTCTGTGCGATAAGTAATCTGTTTAAGATATAGTGGTGATTCTATAATTAGTAGAGTTGGGCAATTGTGCGGCGGAGCAGATACGTATTGCGACGCGGGCCTTAAATAATGTAATATAAATAAAGCAGATCAATTGTATTGTTGTAATTTAGTATGTATTTATAAAACATAAGTCATATTAATCGTGCAAATTTTCCAAAGCGGGAGAACAAACGACCCGCCTTGCGATGCATTCGCATTTTATATCACTGCATATAGATAAAATGAAAAAAATTACATTTTATAAAAAAAAGAGGCACTGTTGTTACTGGCTTACAACTCTACGCTTCATCTGCTTTATTAGAGTACATAAGTTGGAGCGCACGTTCTGAATACGTACCTGCCGCGCCGGAAAATTTGCCCAACTCTAATAATTAGTATTGTGAATCAATCTCTTTTATGCCCTTTAAACAATGAGACAAATTAACATTAAATTAATATATAATTTTTGACGATGTAGCTCATAGTTTGGTGGAAATAGAGTTGTGAGCAACCTCTAATGATATATGAAGGAGTTATAGCTTCCAAGCGACCAAGATACAAGATTATAGAAATTCCCCTAATGCGTTTATATAAGGCTATGGGCATTTGTCTTAGAGATGCGAAAAGTGTCTGGAAGTTCCAGGCCGTAACTTTGAAATTTCTAAAATAAATCTTACGTTTTTTGCTTTTTTATAATTTAAATATGCTGCTTTATACTTTTACTATGAAGTATTCTAAATAAGTTTTTAGTTAGCATTATTAACAATAGGTTTATGTTTTTGAATTTTTGCCTTGACCGATCCGAAGTTTTTAAAATTCTGTATTATTCGTTTAACTGCGTTTGGTGACAACTTCTGCTTTTGAGGATACCGAGCAGCAAAGATATCACATGTTCTTGTTATCACTTTATTGCATTCTCCATAAATAATAAACAAATTTAAATAATAATAATAATAATAATAATAATAAGTGGTTTATTGACAACAGAGAATACAAAATGTTATAAGAATAACTCTTAATAGTATATGCAAGAGACATATCGTTCACTCTCTGATGCCAAACGGCTCAAGATCAGCGACTTACTCGAAGTAGCTGGTCTACCTCTCAAGCCTATAAGGGTGAAATAAAAAGAGAACGCCAAACGAAGCTACCAAACAACAACAAACAACTAACTATAAATAAAATATATGAATACAACAAAATTATACTGTAATAACAAATATGAGGGTATCTATATAGAATTCAAATTTAATTATAGCCATACGATTCACAATAATATTTTCGTAGTCGACAGGCGAAGAACTCGGAAGCGACAAACGCAGATCAGTTGGGACACCGTTAATAAACGGACGATATGGTAAGAAAAAGACCTTTTGAACATTTCGAGGTGGTGCCGGGGCGGTGTGAGCAGTCCTCTAAATCTAATATTTATTGTATGAACGTCCGCTCTGAAAAGTAATCTTTCGATAGAGATAACTAGGCTTCTTGTGAGTAATGATTTTGAAATAAAACACAGTTGCAAGAAAATCAGCCCTGCGAGACATGTTGAACCAATTAGCTAGTTTAAATGTATAGGAAATATGGTCATAGCGACGAAGGCCATAAATAAAACGCAGGCATGAGTTCTGCACTCGCTGTATTCTCAATCTATCAGAACTGTCAAGACAGGGAAAATATACATTAATACAAAAGTTAAAATGCGACAACACAAGTGTCTCACATAAAAGCTTCCTCAAATTTATATCCAAGCAGTCCCTACTGCCAAACAGAACCCTCAAACAGCAAAATGCACGTCTTATAAGGCAAGAACATGTTCTTTAAACCGAAGCTTGAATCCATGAGTAACCCCAGATTCCTGCATGCTCTGAGATGGTTAGTGCCTCACTGTTAACAAAAACTCGTATTTGGTCAATAACTTTAGATTTAGTTTTAGCCCTGCCAAAGACCAGGACGCTAGATTTTTTGGAATTAAGACGCAGCGAGTGCCGTAAAGATTCGTCAGCAATTCGTGCCAGATCGTCATTAATATTTTTGAACAGCAGTCGCGACGGCATTAGGAGGAAACGAGTAATACAACTGCGTATCGTCAGCATACATTATGATATTTACAGTATACTAAGCATTTAATGATATTAGCAGATATATAGAATAAAGTAACGGTCCTAAAATGCTACCCTGTGGCACACCCGAACGATTGCCGATGTCCCAGACATTCGACCACCGTACGACACCTACGAGTTCTGTTAGATAAATAAGAATGGAAAAAGTAATAGTGTCTTGAGTAAAGCCGATATAATGTAATATGGATAATAAAAGGGAATGATCAATTGTATCGAAAGCCTTACTGTAATCGAGAAGAACGAGAACAGTGATATCATTATTGTCCGTAGACCTCAAAATGTCATCAGTAATGTGAGCCAAGGCAGAAGACAACCGTACCCCGACCTAAATCCTGATTGTCAGAAGGCAAATATTATGGTTATCCAAATACAGTTTAATTTGTCGATCAATTATCCGTTCTAACACTTTAGATATAGTAGGTAAATGGAAATGGGTCTCAGATCGTTAACACTGGCAGGGGTCATTAACTTTAGGTAATGGTATTATAATACTATCTTTCCAACAATCCGGAAAACATTTTCTAATAACAGGTATTAATGATATGGGTAATAACTGGAATTAAATGCGGACAACAACAGCCTTAACATTTTTAAAGTAATATCATCACAACCACACGAATTAGACTTTAGTGAGGCGAATAACCATTTCAACCTCAGTCTCCGTTGTCAGCACAAAAGAAAAGTACTCTGCGTGAGGTATTTGATTATAGAAGTCATGAAGATCAGGATCAGCCGTAGAACCCGAAACAGCTCCAGCGAAATAATCGTTCAAGATATCAACATTAGATAAATGATGTGGTAATTTATTATGTTTTTTCTTATTGTAAATGTTCAAGGTTTCTAAGTTTCTCCACAAATTTTTAGAGTCACTCCCATTGGAAGCAAATAAATTTGTTAAATAAGCTCGCTTTTCACGACGTACAGCGGAAGTAGTAAAATTGCGTAGTTGCTTGTAGTAATTGAAAGCAGCCGCCGTTTTCCTAAGTTTAGCTTCTCGAAAGGCCCTATCACGAAGTGACATCAAAAGCCGCAAATTGTCGGTCATCCAGGGCACCCTAGGTTTTTTAAATAGACGCATTTTGTATGGAGCATGAACCTCAAATATACCGATCAGGAGAGAAATAAAGATTACCAATTTATCATAATATCACTGGTTCGATAAATTAAATCCCATGGCATACTCATCAAGTCGTTTGAAAATAAATGATAGTGAAGTTATAAAAATCTCTAAAGGTGTGTAAATGGGGTACGTGCTCTGATTTAACAGCATTTAATTTGACAAATGTTGCAGAATGTTCCGAAGTTGTGAGATCATGTAAAAAACCGGACGAATGTACAGAACAACTAGAAAAAACTAAAATAAGATCGATTAAAACTAATGGAGGTAGGAGTCACCCTGGTCGGTTCATCTATTATCTGCTTCAGATCCAAAGAATCACACATATTAGAAAACAGATTATATGGTCTAGTATTAATTCCCAAAAGATTTACATTGAAATCGCCCAGTATAACTATCTCATGTGTATCTACAACGACTTGCGATAAAAACTCTTCAAGAGATTCGATAAACGACGCGGTATTGATATCTGGTGCCTTATAAATTACTCCTACAGTGATCCTGGTTCCACCAACAAACAATTTAATCCACATGTGCTCAAAGTTGACAAATTCATCGATGTTCAAAATATCAAACTTAAGGGAACTTTTTATATACATGGCGACACCACCTTCTTACACCATACATACATATTTTGCTAATTATCTTAAAAAGTATCCATTTTAGATGGGTGATAAATGACTTTTTTTTTGTATTTTTATAAGGGCAGTTTGATGAGAAAGAGAAAAGTAGGTAGTTGTATTTAAAAAAAAAAAAAATTGACACTTTTTCAATTCAAAAGTTTAACTGCAATTTTCGGACACGCTGTATAATGTTTTCAAAAAATTCATTCGGTTTCGGGTGCTACCCTATACGGTCAACAATTCTACAAATTTCCAATTTTCCAAGTTAAATACCTTTTGCAGTTATAAAAGTTCAGATGCACTCGTCCATCTGTCCATCTTTAAAAAAAAAATGCAAATATTTCAAATATGGTTGAAAATAACAACATTGTTGTTTTAGCAAACTTACTTTAGATTTGAACGAGGAATTAAAAAATATAATAATATACAGGCTGTTCTATTTAAAATAACAAAGTTGGCGCCACTTCCGGTACAACCGGATGCGCTAGATTATTGAAAATATTTTAGTTCAATAGCGCATCGATCATATATCGATCGATGCAGTTCGTCGTGAGACACCCTGTATAGTGATATTAGATGTAAGATTGCTCGGGTTTTTGATAAATTTAATGAAGTCCAAAGAATTTTTTCTGTGAGATTTTTTATTATTTTGTTTTCTTTGAAAATAAAAAATTTTAATAAATTAAAAATATTAATTGTAGGAAAAATGTTTGAAAAATCAACTAATAAAAGTTTCCCAAATGTAAAAACTATGAATTAATTCTGATATCGTAAAAATTGGCGAAAAAAGATTTTTTTTGGTTAATAAATATAAGTATTGCTTGGAAGCTTCTAAAAAATAGTACGGCATTGTATTTGTTTCTATTTTATATATACCAGCACTACTTGTAAATGTTTCGCCGAAAGGCAATATCATAAAGCTTCACCTTCTAACACTGTTTTCCACTTTGTGACATTGTTCATGGTGATTTTTTTTACGCTAGGTTGGTAGTGCAACTGGTGGTTTGACATTTCATATTTGACATTTTGTTATAGGCATGGAATTGGGCATGCCACAAGACTGGAAACATTGCAGGGATAAGAAAATTCCACTTTAAATAATAGATAAATGTAAAATAATACGAGATAGAAAAAAAAAATAGTAAAAAAAGCCAACGTTATAGTGACAGTTGTGCTCGTACATTGAATCACTCCTATTGCAATACTAGTAATTTTATTTTTTAATAAAACACTTAAATAAATAAGAAGCCAATGTAGGTGTGATATATTAGTCTTGTATTTAATACAAAGTCTTTTAAATTCATCTAGGGTAGGAATGTTGTGTCATTTGCATTATCTTTTTTTGTCTAAAAATGCAACAAGTCATTCTTGTTAAAAAATGATGAATTGGAATTGAAGCCTAGGCCGATGTGAATATTCTGCATGTTACTGCGACCCTCACCACAACACAGTTACTGATTTTGTCTAACGTAGAGCAGTCTGCAATGTAATTTAATTATAAGTCGTGGAACTAAACACTACATTACTCTCCTTCATTAGAAGTAAGCGCTTCTCCATTATTACTAACATGAAAAAACAAATTGACGAACGATCAGGTGTGAAGCAGAACCCAGCATTCTAACAGTACAGCAGCTAATGGAGCCAGTACTGCTATAACGATCCTAGCGCGCTCCACAGCTAGATTACACTTACGTCTAATGATTAATTGGCTTATAATTATTATTTTAACTAATAAGAGTTCGGTAATGGTGCTACGTATCAAGACCAAACGAGCAACAGCTGTAATAATAAATATCCAAGAAGGGACACACACCAAAACTTCATTTGGTTTTCCTTACGAAGAAAATGACCCTCCACTCTCATTCAATTAAGAGCCGGGCTGATAGCGATCGGCCTAAAAGTAACTATTTCGACCATTAGAACTAAACCGCCGTCTCGGCCCGTAAAAATGTCAAAAAAAAAGATGACGGCGCCCGTCCAACCGGGGAATATTAATTTATTATTTCGGAACGTCGCCCTGGAGAAGGGAATAATAATTAATAATAACGTGCGACCGGATTTGCATATATGCCGCCTTAATTATTGTTGTTCTCTCTCGGATTAATTTATAACGTAATTAATGGATGCGAAATGTACTTAAGGGAGTAATTAACGATAGTATTTACATAAGCGCCAACTCGCGATGGGAGTTTCATTTCACTACGTGTAGCGAGTTAATAGTAGAAGATGATCTTTCGATGCTCTTCTATGGATATCAGTTTATTTTTAGGCCGGTTACGTGTTTGCACAGGAAATGTGGTAAATATAGGATGCTAAAATTTATAATAACGCAACTTTTTCATATAGTTAAGTATACGTAAAGTATGAGAACCATTCGAGCCAGTATTGCACTGATAAACATTTACTTGACAAAAATACACACGAGTCGAAATGATTGTCCGATCCTAAACTACTTTCCGATGCACAAATCATATTTTCATCAATCATTGTATGAAATTAGTGATACAGCGGTTCCTTCAAATTTTGCTCTGCAAATGACATAGCCGTGCGTTTCGTATTCGAATTTTGCTTTATTAATCATTCCGTATTATTGTTTTAATTTTTACAACAAATCTCTCTCAAGACTAAGCCTTTATTCGCATTAAGACGTTAGGTATTTTTTTTTTGCAAAATGCTATTTATACTCGACAAGATAAATTTATTTGGAGGCATACTTTCGAAATTGTGAGCGAGGAGGTATGGGTAGTGAGATATACAGCTGACTTTGTGCTGAAATTTACAAATCATTTGCCGAGTGCAAACTTCCTCCAACAATCAATCCGGTTCATCGCTGCAGAGGAACTGGAAAAGTTTGTAAAGGAAAGTCCCAGGCTACCCACGTTCTCCCCAAATATGTGGTGGGAGACGTACGTGCTCGTTTGGACACAGCCCTGAAAACCATTACAGCAACTGGCACACAAACTAGAAGAAATACACCTCCTAAATGTGCTATAAAAAGTAATGTGATTTTTTCTTGTAGGTTTATTTAATGCATCAGCTCAGAAAGCTGTAAAGCGGAAGCTTCATTATCATCATTATATAAAATTTCTATCGTGCAGCAATTACTGCTACTGGATTACGAAAAACGTATGCAATATTGCCATGCTTTAATGCAAATCTAAGGAATGACAATGTTTTAAATCATATGTGGCAACATCCGGCCGCTGTAAAATTGATCCGGCCCCGAGACATTTTGAAAAACCCATTAAAAAAAAATATTCACTACTTACTTCACTCACTCAAATGGGAAGATCGATGTATGGGGTTTGTCGCTTGCTCCTGCGAATCAACATGAGCGACAAGCCGAGTGGCGGCGATCATCAAAGAGTGGGCGGCAAACAGCAAAGCCTTGGGATTTTTGCCGCCTCACTGGGGCGCAAGGAACCACTACACGAGAGGACATTTTTAATGTAGTTGAAAAGGTATTACAAGGTTTAGTTTGCCATGGTCAAATTAGTGGCTATGCACAGATTGGTGCACCTTCTATGATCGCTTACGTAAAGGTTTCATCGGAATTGTATGAAAAGCAACTGAATTAATGTGCAAAAAGATGATTGATAGTCCTTCATGGCATACCACCAACAGAACTGGTTCTAGTCCATTCGACGCCAGAATGTTATGAATGTGGTAGTAAAATTTTCACCCGAGGTTAACCATCGTCAGTGCAGCGTTTTGGATGAAATATCAGCCGATATACGAGTAACATATTATTGTGAAGTGATGTTAAGCAAAGGAAAAATGCTAAACGTATTACGAGCTTAGAATGAGATAGCAGTTTATGCAAATAAAAGATAAACCACTATCTGAATTGAGTGACCCAAAATGGATATGGGATTAGCATTTCAGTCGACCTTACAGGCCATTTGAATTATTTAATTTGAAATTCAAAAACAAGGACAGTTAGTAAATGATTGTACAGCCATTTGAAAGCGTTCAAAAGAAAATCCCTGTGGAGGCACAGTTGCTGTATGGTAACAGTTACCATTACACGCTCTCTGCGTATGAAAATACTGTTATGCTCAATATGTTGAAGAACTCAAGTTACGTCGGAGCAATTTTCGAACGGATTTAGCGATTTTAAAAACATGAAGACAGTTTCAATTTATTAGTAATCCAACAAAGTAATGTAAAAATGCTCCAATACACTTGCAATGGAGTTGATCGAGCTTAGAAAATCACTCCTAAAATCTAATTTGAAGACGTGGAGTTGTGGATTCTACAAAAAATACCTCGAAGAAGACATTTCCGGAGCTTAAAAATTCGCAAGATTGATTTGTGCGTTTAGCAGTACTATAAATGCGAACAGTTCTTTTCAATGATGAAAGTTACAATCAAAACAGCGTACAAGGCTGACTAACGATAATTTAAAAATTCTTACGTCTTTGTTCAGTGAAGTCATCCAACATCGATGATTAGTTTCCCAAATTCAGCTCAAGGGTTTCATTGATTCCGTTGTCGCTATTTAACTTTCATAGTTTAATAATCCAACTTCACGATTTAATTATGATGTTGTACCTATTTTTTCATTCACTTTCTTATTAATAAATTGCATTATAATAACATTGTCGTATTATCATGTCTGATATCTATCGCTAAAAATTATAAACACTACTTTAACAGTATTAAAATACACTACTTTTAAACCGGCCCGCGAACGTACTTGCACACTAAAGTTTCGCCCAAACATGTCATAAAGGTTGCATAATTGTTTAAATCTACTTTTTTCTGACGTAGCCTGGTTAAATTTAACAGTATGTCAAATTCTCAAAATATGGGATTGTCGCACAAAATCTCATGTTATCGGCAAACGAACTGCGTCCTGTAAAAATAGGGTATGGGTTGCAAAGTCCAGGTGACGTATAATAGGACCGATATTCTTTGAAGATACATAACAGCAGCCAGATATAAGTTGTATTACATGAATTTATGAACAATATTTCAAAAAATGACACTGCTACTACTCATACAGCAAGAGAAACAAGAGAGTATTACAGGAATTTCTGATNACGCATTGTTTACGGCCTGTTAAGTACGATCTCAGTAAGCTAAGCACCATTCCTCGGAATCCCATTACTTCTAGTTTACGCAGCAAAATGGCATGGTCAACACTGTCAAAAGCCTTTGAGAGGTCTAGATATAATAATTAATAGTGTAAATTTTGTGGATACAGTAGTCAAGTTGGTGATTTTTGGAAGCTTTTGTAGATTCCATTTCCACTATTGTGAAACGTTTTTCGTAGATTGGATGGTAGTTTAGTTTGAAATACCTGTGAGAATGCCTATAACTTGCATTGTTATTGGATGTGGTCAGTTTTTTGTCCGTCTCTGCGATTACCAATCATAAGTTTTTAATAAATAAGAACGAACGAATCTCAAAAACGTGGGATATGTGGCTATTAGTGATAAGATAATGTAAAGTGAGGTGCCAGAGAGTATGTAGCAAGCAAGCATTTTATAACAGGTAGGTACTACGTTAATATAATCGATTTGTATTAGATGATAATAGTATTTATATTTAATATTATTTTAAGGTAAACTTGTTCCCCTAGAAGATGAAAACTATCCTGATTGGGTTCCCTCTCAGTATATGGGGCACAGTTCTCAAAAAATTGCCAAATGTGGGAAGAATCTCGAAAAGAAAAGAAATGTTGGATAAAAGAAGAAAGTTAGAGATATATGATATTTTCCGAAACACAATAAAACCAAAAAAAAAACTTTAAAAATTATTCTTACTACTTTTTCGACATAAATGCATAGAAAAACTTGCATAACTGACTGGTGATCGGCTGAACGCGATTTGTTTGGCTACAACCGCCATCTTAGGTCACGTGGTTTAGATTGATCTATGGTATAACATAACCTGTACCACACGCACGTTACAGAATAAGTCAACTTACACGTTTTTAAACATATACTGCAACTTAAGTTTAAAGAACAAATATTCCATGACCTCCTAGAGTATATGTGGGCAACAACCGGCCCGCGGGCCGGTTGTTGCCCATTTATGTTTGAAAAGTAGATGCAGAGGGTCGCCAGTTTCAAGAAAAGTGGACTGAAGAATTCTTTTTTATCTTGCACAATGGTAAGCCTATCTGTTTGCTGTGTAATGAATCCATTTCAGTGATGAAAGAATTCAATATAAAGAGGCATTACTCAACTAAGCATCCTATGCTGCACTCACTGACAGGATAAATAAGAAAAGACAAAATCCAGAAGCTTACCGCAAATTTGGAAAAAACAGCAGCAAATGTTTCATAAACAAAGAACAACTTCATAATGTTGTGAAAGCTAGTTCAAAGTTGACAAAGTCAATTAAAACCATTTGCCGAAGGAGAATTTATCAAGGAGTGTATGTTATAAGTTTGCAGTGTTTTGTGTCCTGAAAAGAAAAAGAATTTGAAAAATTAGTTTGTCAGACGAACTGTTGCCCGACGTATAGAAATGATGGCTAATGATATAAAAACAACTTTGACTGACCGTATGGCTGGTTTTGAATCATTTTCCATAGCATTAGACGAGAGCACCGATTTGTCTGACACAGCTCAACTGGCTATATTTATTCGAGGTGTTGATAAAGAGTTCACTGTTACTGAGGAATTGCTTGCTTTACAGCCGCTAAAAGGAACCACTACAGGAGAGGACATTTTTAATGAAGTTGAAAAGGTATTCACAAGTTTTGGTTGCCATGGTCAAAATTAGTTGGTGTATGCACAGATGGTGCACCTTCTATGGTCTGCTTACGTAAAGGTTTCATCGGAATTTTGTATGAAAAAGCAACTGAATTAAATGTGCAAAAAGATGATTTGATAGTCCTTCATTGCATTATCCACCAACAGAACTTGTGTTCTAAGTTCATTCGACTCCAGAATGTTATGAATGTGGTAGTAAAAGCCATCAATTTTATTCGATCCCGAGGGCTTAACCATCGTTAGTTCAAGGCGTTTTTGGATGAAATATCAGCCGAATATGACGACGTAACATATTATTGTGAAGTCAGATGGTTAACAAAGAAAAATGCTGAACGGTTTTACGAGCTTAGAAATGAGATAGCAGATTTTATGCAAATAAAAGATAAACCACTATCTGAATTGAGTGACCAAAAATGGATATGTGACTTTGCATTTCAGGTCAACCTTACAGGCCATTTGAATGATTTAAATTTGAAGCTTCAAAAACAAGGACAGTTAGTAAATGATTTGTACAGCCGTTTGAAAGCGTTTCAAACAAAATCCGCTTGTGGGAGGCACAGTTGCTGTCTGGTAACGGTTACCATTTCACCACGCTCTCCGCTTATGCTCAATATGCTGAAGAACTCAATTTACTGTCGGAGCAATTTTCGAACAGATTTAACGATTTTAAAAACATGGAAGACAGTTTCAATTTATTAGCTACTCCAACAAAAAGTAATATACAAAATGCTCCAATACGCTTGCAAATGGAGTTGATCGAGCTCCAAGAAAACTCACTCCTGAAATCTAAATTTGAAGACGTGGAGTTGTGCGATTTCTACAAAAAATACCTCGAAGACGACCATTTGCCGGAGCTTAGAAAATTCGCAAGAAGATTGATTTGTGCGTTTGGCAGTACTTATAAATGCGAACAGTTCTTTTCAATGATGAAAGTTAATAAATCAAAACATCGTAGAAGGCTGACTGACAATAATTTGGAAAATGCTTTACGTCTTTGTATCAGTGGAATTCATCCAAACATCGATGGATTAGTTTCCCAAATTCAACCTCAAGGGTCTCATTGATTTCGTTGTCGCTATTTAACTTTCATAGTTTGTAATAATTCCAAATTTCACGATTTAATTATAATGTTGTACCTATTTTTTTCATTTCATTTTCTTATTTTAATAAATTGGATTATAATAACATTGTCGTATTATTTCATGTCTGATATCTATCGCTAAAAATTATGAGCACTACTTTAAAATGCACTACTTTTAAATGCGGCCCGCGAACGTATTTGCACATTAAAGTTTGGCCCATAACATGTCAAAGGTTGCCCATACTTGTCCTAGAGGGTAGAGATGTTTGACCAGAAACTGATATTTCTATTTAAAAAGTCTAAGATCCAAAATCCTAATATTCTTAAATCATACAAGATCAGTAAATGAAAATAATAAAAAAGGAAAGTTGTTAATATTGGATACCTCAGCGATTGTAGGAATAATGCAATAATTCTACTGTAGTTTCGATTTTTTAGAATTGACACAATTTACATATTTTTCTGGGATCGCGCCGGTTCACCTCTTCAGTCATACGATTCACGTTTTCGAGCGGGAAGAAATTGTATAATGCAATTTGCGAATTTCCCGTCATTAGCAAAAATTCTTGGTCGTTTTATATCTACGCCAGTAGTATGGTTGGTATGCCAATCTGGCCGTCCCTTCTACACTCTGTTTCTCGATGAATTTCAATCAAGGCGGATGCAAGCAATTAAAGGAGCGGGAGGCGTAGCCTGATTAGTCCGTGTCATGCATAAATCATCATTACCGCTCTTTAGAATCCCCAAGATGCCAGTTACACTCGAACGGTTTCGAAATACACACACGGCTGCCTGCTTAACTCGTTAAACATAAATTGCCATAGAGCGAGGAAATGGCACATGCGTTTATTTATCGGATTCGTTCTATCAATCGTATGAAAAACGTATGTACCATGCGTTAAACACGATTAAACCCGATGACTGGCAAAAGACCTCACGTTATAACTAGTTACAGGCTCAAAGTTATAATTTATAATGTAACATACCTACCTACTTTCGTAAGGATGTTCCTTAGGGTCTTCGAAATTCTTTATTGCAGAAATTTCACATAATTCTGTCTCTATATCTAAATTGTCGTCTGACATTTGCAATATACTCTGAAATTAATGTCAACGAAATGAATAATTTTTTTGTAAACTTTGCTGAAGAAATTGTTAGTAAACTTCCAATTAATATTTCTTCAACCAATTATTGATGGGGATATACTTCGAATTATACAAAAACTAAAATATAAGAAAACCCCAGATATTTATGATATATCTACAAACCTTATAAACGGATGTGCTATAAACATTTGTAAACCGTTTGCTGATATATGTTAATAAGTGTTTGTGGAGGGAAGTTTTCCGGACGTTTTAAGGCGGCTAGAGTTTGTCCCTATTCATAAAAGCAGTGTGATGAAAATTTGCCCGAAAATTATAGGCAAAATACACATATTCCAGTTTTTCAAAAATAATAGAGTAACGCGATCTTTAAGTCAATTTAATCACACATTGAAAAACTACATAATATTCTCAGTATTGAACCAATATGGATTTAGGAAAGGTAAGATGAACATCTGATGCCAATCATGACTCTAGTGGACATATCCAAGACGCGTTTGAAAGCGTGAAGACTGCATTGGTATATTCACAGATTTATCTAAAGCATCTGACTGCGTCCTGTCCAAAAAAAAACTAATATCTAAACTTGAATCTTATGGAGTCAGAGGAGTAGCTAGTAATTTAATAAAATCATACCTATTCTAATAGAACACAAATTGTATCTCTGTCTAATAGAGTAAGTAATCCCTTAGTAATTAAACGTGGGGTTCCAACAGGGATCCATATTGGGCCCTTTTTTGTTCATACTTTTATGTCAACGACCTACCGATACATATGAAGTACTTTAAATAACATGATAGTAACAAACAATGTATGCTGATGACACAACTTTACCCTTCGTACTAGCCATTAATCATAATACTGATAAACTATCAGCAATAAATTATTTCCCCCTCAATGTTGTGTTTAATGCTAACGATCCTTTTATCAACAGACAAAACTAAAATATGTACATTCCGCTTAGAGAGAAAACTAATTTTTAGTAATATAAAAATTTTTAGGTATCTATCTTGATACTAAAACTTCTTGGATTCCACAGATTGATAACATTTGTTCTCGGCTAAAATAGTTATAGTTTATTGCAATTAAAAAACAGCAGCTTTTGTTGACAATAACGTGGCGTATAAAGTATATTTTGGGTTATTTCATTCTGTCCTTTCATATGAGGACTAGCATGGGGAAAATGCTTCTCACTCGCATCTGCAAAGGGTATTTAACAGTACAAAAGCAGCAGTAACGTAGCATATTTAGGCGAGATTTGACGATCACTGTAAAGCCTATATTTCGTAATCTTAAAATTATGACCCTGTTTTCTTTAATAGTTTATGAAAACTTAATATATATTAGAGATAATATCTATAAGCTGTCGTTACATCGAGACATCCATGATCACAACACAAGAGGTAAAGACAAGATAATGGAACATAGATATCGCACAAATAAATCGCGGGTTATAGGTGTAGCACTATATATGCCATGCCACAAAGTTTAGTGGATTTGCCGAGTTCCCAAATTTAAAACAAAATTAAAAGAAATTTTAATAGATGTGTGCTTATACAGCATTGATGAGTTTGAGGAGAATATTTGTGATCTGGCAACGTGCAGGCAATCGCAGCGCTTACAATTTTAATGTGTATTGTGAATTATTGTATTTGTGTATTTATGTATTTATTGCATTGACGGGTCCATAAACTTTTTGTTTAACGGACGAATAAAACTTACTTACTATTTCTGATCATGATTTTGAATTTATAAACCAACAAACAGATAAAATAGGCGATAACACTTGCGATTTTGGCGGTTCTATGGCTCTGGGTGTGGTCTTGGCATGATCGGTATGATTTTCGGCATATACAGCAGTCTCGTCTGGCAATTCTCTCGATTTAACTACGTCTTCGTACTCTCTGGAGTCGGTATTCGGTCCTCTAGATCGGGAAATTCCCTATATACGGCGGCACAACACAGCTGGTAATACGCAACCTGATACAATTGCAAGATTCCTCCCTTAGGAGGTTTATTTCACTCAGCAATCACGGAGCTAACATTAGCTCGTTACGCGATGCACTTTGCATAATACATGTAACTGCGTTGTGGGCAGCGCCTAATGGCGTGTCCTTCTACATCCGCTCTACAGACGAACGGCACGTCCACTCACTTTGGACGATGGCTGATGAATTTGTTCGCTTGCGTACCTACGCTCTCCCACGTGCTTCCTTTGTCTGTTCGTTTTTATAGCAGAAATACATTAATTTGTTAATAAAGCTGTTCGTTTATTGTAATAATAATTGCAACAGTGGTCAAGAGTATGTGTATATAGAAATGTAGATCTAAATGTATAGTAGGTAAACGTTACATAAAACTACATTAAACTTAATTTCAAGGGACATTCCAGAAATTTTCTTATAAATATCTTGCTCGGAAGGCATTTTATTTTTTAAGGTAACCAGTTGAAGATTTTACTACTTCAATAGTCCGAATATCTTTGGGAGGTGGCCTGTACTCTGCGAAATGGTGCTTTTAGTTGCGCTTTTTGACGTTTATGGTAATTATGTGAGTCGTCATTTTTGTGTATGTATTTTGCTAAAGTAAGTATGTATAAGCAACGAATGGTAAGTATATGTTACTCTACGAATGACTGTCTGCAAGAGTTTTCTTCTTTTTTTTTTTTAATTACAGAGAATTCGCACCGCACGCTTCTGGAGGAGAAAAATACGCTCCACTTCGAATGACGTACCCCAGAACTGTATTCCATAGGTGGCTACGTTATGAAAATTAGCAAAGTAGGCAATTGTTTTCGGCTAAGTGGGTGGATAGGTTTTTTATTCTCAAAATACTGTTTACTGCGAAACTGAGTTTGTGCGCTAAATTATCTAATGAGAAGACCAAGGTTATTTTACTATCCACTGTTATTCCTAAGAGTTTAATGTTATTGGTGTCTTCTCTCTTGTTTAATTAAAAATGTAGTTGTTCTGTTTTGTTGGAATACAAAATTTATGTGATATATTTGATGGAAACCAAGTTTCTGCTTCTTTCATAATGTGGCCGGATTTTTCAGTCAGGTTAGTGATGGTTTTCTCATTTTATTACTAAAGACGCGTCGTCGGTATACACACAAACGGTGTCTGCTGTCACCGTACTGTCCAGATCGTTCATATATCTCACGAACAGCAACGGTCCTAAAATGGATCCCTGCGGAACTCCACACATTTCTCCTCATGGATCTTCTGCTGTGTATTACTGAGATAAGACATCATTAAGCCACATCCAATACCCCGTTAAATAAGAAAGTTATATCGTATAATAGGAATTTAAGAAAAACATTTTTTTTTTTAAATTATTTCGAAAAAGTAGCTTTGGACTGCCTATGTCATTTTTTCGTATCTCCGCTGCAAAGTATACGTTTACCTGTTATGTACACATCCGTTTTGATCCAGCCTGTACATATTGCTGTGTACTGAATGTACTAAAGAAAATGCAAAATGAAAAATTAAATTAACTAGCTCAGCGGATAATAACTAAAGGGCGCAAAAGAACAATTAAACTCGCAATTAAAACTTGAATTTAATCATGAAAAGTAAATTGTGGGTGAAAGAAATCTGACTTTCTTTAATTACTCCAAAAATTGAAAAGGTTTAATCAAAAATAAAAGAACAAAAATTTTGAATGACGTTAATTCACAATCAATAATTTTATTATATAAAAGAAGAAAGAAAAAACATTTAGTTACAAATTGCAGAAAAAAAAACCATGAGCTTAGGGTTCTGGCCGAAATCAAAACTGCATTAGACTCTAAATTTACAAAAGGACAATGCTAATTCCTTTAACAAAGCAAAAACAAATTTGTTCAGGAAGATAAACCTTTTTATATCAATCAATCCACGTGGTTTCAAATTAAAATAAAATAAATTCGTGGAACACAAAAAAATTACATAAATGAAAACTTACATACAAGCACAAAGCTTCTATTCACCCAACCCGAGGTGATTAGATGAATCAAAACTAATAAGCAAACTAGAAAAGGAACAAAAATTAACTCTTTAAACTTAAAAATATCTTCCAGAACTTAAATAATAAATGATCCTATATCTAATTTGTGCACACAAGAATATAATACCAATTCTTACTAAGCGAGTTCCTTGATGATGATAAATCAGAATTAACGAAACAAATCTTTAAATAAAAATGAAATACCAAAATGGCAGCAATGAAAATAAAATTGCGTGTACTTACACGGCATCTTTCAAAGAACTGGCCCCTCAGGGTTAAACAACCGCATACATATAAAATTCTACAGCTGCGTGCAACGCAACGCGCAAAGATCATAGAAGAAGAATTCTTCTAAGAAGGACATAAACTACATGAGCAAATAAAAATATATTAAAGAGTGAAATTAATTTGAAACAACTGAACATTTAAATAAATTAATTAAACAATCCAAAACATTAACTAAATCTTATACAAAATAAAACATTAATTTCTGAGAAAATTTGCCTGAAACATTGATAAAGACAGATCGTAGTAAAATATGATCACTGAATTTACAAAATCCGGGTGCCCGACCACAGCAATATGTATACAACACAGCGATATGGGGAGAGCATCGAATGAATCAGAATAATTGGCGAATCACTTTTATATGTAAGCGATTATTTTGAAACGAGGTCCGCTTAAGATTGTAAAGAAATCACTGAGAGAATGCGCTGCGGAAATTCGAGGAATCGAGAAGAGTGCTTATACCTTAAGGAAAGTTACGGACGCGGCCGGCGTGAGTGTGGGAATTGCGAAAACACTGCGCCGTCATTTGGAAGCGTAGTGGGGCTCCGTTCCCCGGAGGAAATCTATTTGCGCCCGGGTTTTCTCCATTTCCTCGGCCAATGATCTGTCAGTTCATTCGGCGGCTCATCAATATTTATTTTTAGCCTTATTCGCGCAGGTAAACGGATTCGTTCGGAAAATGTTTGCACTGATATTCTTAAAAAAAAAAGAATGAGGAATGATAAGTAGCATACGTCATCAATTAACCCATACTAGTACTAGGGCTTTCTCGTGATCTATTTTATTATATCTAAATACAATTTGTTGACGAGATTTTCTATTTTTAAATTGTTTTTTGAGGATGTTCATCAATTCAAAATTCCTTTAATTAACATGTAAAATTGTGACAAAAATACTCTAAACTGTAGTACTGGTAATGCTGCAAACTTCTCCTAGACCCCTCACCACAAACTGCACTAAGCTGGACGTACTGTTGTGGACGGACACCCAGTTTTCGCGAGTTTTTTTTTAAGTTGCATAGATTTTGTCATATTTACTCCGTTCAGCCTTTGTCAATGTTTCGAGATAATTTTCACAGATGTAGATTTTATTTTTATATAAGATTAAGTTAATGAGTTAATTGTTTAATTTATTTATTTAAGTGTTCAGTTTTTTTTTAAAATTAATTTCATTTATTTAGATGTCTTTTATTTGCTTATGTATGTTAGCGCCTTTTCTTCTAATTGTTGGTGTGATGTTTGTGCAACTGCTTTTTACGTAGTCGAGAGTAGGATTTTTGTTAAAAAAAACCGACTGGTGAATTGTATGAAGCAGTTCCTTGGTCGACTGTCAGCGTGAGTACATGCATTTTTAAATTGTTTGCTGCCATTTTGTTAATACTTTTGATATCTTAATTTGATTCGCATAATTTGAATATATTTCGTCCATCAAGGAATTCGCTTAATAATAATTGTTATTATATTGATGTGTGCACATCATAGTTGTAAGATCATTTATTATTTTACGTGCAGGAAGATATATTTCAGTTTAGTTTTTTTATTATAGGCCAAAGGTTTAATTTCTCCGTTTTTTCATTTTTCTGTTTCATTTTAATTATTAATCATACCGGGTTGGGTGAATAGAAGCTTTATGCTTGCTTTTACTTTTTCATTCGTGTTTTTTTACTAGAAATTGTCCACGTTCAATTTTATTTTATTTTGAAGCCACGTGGATTGTTTTGAAAAATAGAATTATCTTCCTGAATTAATTAAGCTTTTGCCTTCATATAAGATTTAGCATTTTAGTCCTATTGTATTTTAGAATCACGTGCAGTTTTGATTTAGGCCAGAACCCTCTGTTCACGGTTTTTTTATGCAAATTTGTGCGCAATCTGTTACGAATCGAAAAAAAAGTTTCAAATCAAAAACTACATACTTGATGGCGTAGAATCCGAATCTGTAATACAAAGTGGAGGTTCCCATTTAAGATTTCAAAGTTGTCTGCTCTCCCACTCTGAGGCGGTGAGGTGAGGCATCGAGTTCGGCACCATTCAGTGAGTCCCCTACATTATAACAAATCTTATTGAGATCTTTTTTTGATTTGATGCAGTGTTTTAGAGATATTTCGTTGTCTCAAGGTAAAAAACTCACCCAGGGTCTAAAACGCCCTTACAAAATAAATTAACTTTTAAGGGCGTTTTACACCCCTTAAAATTAAAAATTTCCGCCGCAGCAAAGTGTCCTCGAGTAGCACTCCATGGAATCTACAAATTGACAAAGTTGCATAAAAGCCTGGGAGTGACAGTTCGCGAGGTGTTCTTGTAAGTTAAAGCTTTTTTTATTTTTCTGCGATATTCTTCCATTTTCATTATAAAAACTATATCCGGAGTAAACCAGGGTTGTGTTTTTCTACCAGCATTATAATAGGGAATACAATAATTTAAAATTATATAGAATTGATTATAGAAAACATCAACAGCAGTATTCACATCTAG
This sequence comes from Protaetia brevitarsis, assembly GCA_004143645.1. Lineage (NCBI taxonomy): Eukaryota > Metazoa > Arthropoda > Insecta > Coleoptera > Scarabaeidae > Protaetia > Protaetia brevitarsis. The sequence goes on from RXPK01000157.1 coordinate 1,346,287, forward strand.
ACATGAAACCGGCCCTTTCAATCACAGCGATGCAATCGTATTATTATATTGTAGCCCTGCTTAGTATTCATAGTATAAGAGGATTCATCGAGATTCGATAACACCGTAGAAAATAAATTAATTTATGCCCATTCTCGGTGCCGTTCTCTCGTTTTCTTTGTTTTTCAAAATTATCATTGTTCCAGTACCGATTACTACAGGAAGACGTAAAATTAGAGATTCGCCCCAGAATCCAATTAGCAATTAATTAATATCCGGTAATGAAAACGACTGACGTTATTAATGCAGTTGTCATCGGCAGAGAGCACCGATTCGAAGGCAAAATAATAGCACCACCAGCCCCTGACGCTGTTGAATACCCGAACATGCCGTTTGTACGAGACGAAGTTCAGGAGATTGCGCGCAGTGAACTCATTTCCGACTGAAGCGAAAGTTCGTCAAACAGACGCCATCGGTTCCCAATATTTGCTGTAGATATATACACTGATATTTCATCCATATTTACTGTCTGGAATATGCCGCTTCCATCTAGAATCCCTCCCAAAAATATAAATGCCCAGAGCTCTTCGAAGCGGCGAATTATATCTTTTGTTGGTGTTATGAATAAATCATTATTATTGTTCGGCGTAATCCCGGTTTAAGGTTTTTAAAATCGATTGAGTGTTCTAGTGAATTAGGAGCGGAAATTGGTTGTTGTCTTCGGCTGCTGACGCACTTTGAATGAGAAATACTTGAGAGTGCTTCGCATTTCCAATTTGGAAATCTGAGGGTTATTGTTAGCGATATAATATTGGTTAAAAGAATAATAAGATTGATTCAAGTTCAGTGTGCTTTATGTCGATTTAAACAGGTCTCGCCAGGTTGATCAGCAAAATTTCTATATTATGTCGTATTTTTTAATTCGCACCAAATGGAAATGTTTGAATGGATGTTTGCGATGGATTTAGCATTTCCTTTTAGTTTTCCCATTAAATAAAGTAATAGAAAATATTGAAGAAGATAATTGGATTGTAAAATGTGTTACCTAAATTTCCAGCACCGAAAGTGACGGTCGAGTACCGTGAAAAATCTCGAGGCAAGAACTCAGAATAAAAACAGAAAAGGTGATGCACTTCCGCTTTACAAACCTTCGAATAAGTGGGTTGATATTCGGCAATCATGCAGGGTGCCAGCCGGCTCGTCGGCGAGGGAGTGGGTTGATAGAAACACAAATCCAAGATGGATAAAAATTTCGGCGCCACCTGCTTAGGATTACTTAGCCTGTCATGCCCCCAAGATAAGCAGGAATCCACGGTGTTAAATAAAAGTCGGGGGTAAAGCGGGTTGCAAATGTATACACACAAAGAAATAAAAGAATGAGTTTACTGACAAAGCAAATATAATTTTTAATATAAATAAACAAATAAAGGTTATTGCCAGATTGACAAATAAAAAGAAATAAAGCTCAAAAGGAGCAATGTTGTTGTCGAATTGACATTAAATATGGTAAAAAATGACAAGTTGTCTTAAGATAGGACACGAATACCGAACGCTATGGCCAACGCGAACCGCTCACATGGACTTGTACAAACAAAATTTCTTAAATTATAAATTGATTGAAATGTTACGGTTACAAAAACACAAAAATAGATTTAAATATTTGAATGGTGAAAAAGGTGTATAAATACCCTGTATATGCCAAGCCGATATTCAATCGGACGGTGTTTGACAATTGATTCAAATTAAGTGAGTAAAGGGAACAAAGAAGTAAATGAAAAAGTAAATGAATATCTGAATTGAGATTAAACTATTTTACTAAATTAACGCTAGGTAGCACCCTCCGATTCTAGGCACAACATATAAAATTTACTTTACTACATTAAATACAAAAAAAAAAACTAAATGATCGGGGGTGGTTTCCTATTATAATCGCGGAAAGGTTACAAATAAAAAAAGAAAGAGAACGTGCACTTAGCTTTGCCCTTGGTGAGTTGGTAGCGGGGCGCAAAGATCCTCTCCTATGGGGACTGACAGATCGTAGCCTCTGGGCTGACTCGGTAATAACCCAAAACCAAGTGGTCCGGGTAAATTTCAAAGAATGTAGGTTTCTCCGAAGGACTTAAGAGTCGCAGAAGTCCTCAGCCGCACGTGGTGTCAAAATTTTCACATAAAACAAAGGTAAAATTCCAGAATTCAAAAATAAGGGGAGTTATAAAGACCTCTAAAAACACAGAAACCTCAAAATTAGTGATTTAAAAGAAAAGACAAGATCTGCTTATCGTTAAATAACGAGGTTTTACAACGAAGAGAAGAAATAGACAGATATGGCGTTGCAGACGCGTGGGTTCTCAACTTATATCTCGAATTATCGAACTCATTTGCCGTGATAATCACGAAGTTTCAAGTTCAAACACAAACGAAGATACGGCCAATGATTATTTCAAGCAATCTTCCAATAAAATCCACAGATGTGTGAAAATATCCAAAATTTCCAAAGATAGGAAGATGTACTCGTAAGAACGCGTCTAAACAACCAAGAATGGCCAGCAAGCCGGAAGGAAGGAATACGTTACGCAACCAATCAGAAGACAAATAAATAAAACGAGTAAAAAAAACATGGAGGTGCCCTCTAACGTCGAAAAGATGTAAACACAGAATAGGGCAGATCTAGATAAAACCACGATCAATCAAACAAATCGAACACATCTATCGCTGCGTGGAAATCGATAATGCCGACATGTCCAAAACAAAGAGTCCTAGCCTTAAAAAGAAAACGCCATCCAACTGTCAAAACATGGGAATTGAAGGAATTTACAAAAATTGAAAGAAATCAAACGAAAATCTAAGACCGTATTAAGCATAAGAAACTATCTGTAAGTAAATGAGAATTAAAAGATACAAATTCTAGCTATACCACTCTAACAGGGGAAAGAAAACACAATTTGAAAGCCAAAAATTAAACGATAATGTTTACGTTGTGAAAATACAAGACGTAGGAGCATCTCTGAAGGTAGAGTACGGAAATAGAGGAAAATAGGGTTACAAAAGCTTGTCGAAAAGACTAGCGGAGAACTAATTTGAGGTAAGGGAAGCAAAAAAAAACCGTAACAAATGTATCGATTAATTTTTCATAGCTTGCTATATATCTATCCAAATTATATAGGATTTCCATCGATCTAATTATATGAGGGAATTTTGTGCAATTTCCTCGCAGGAGGATCCGATGCATGATCTTTCCTCGTGCCCTCGTTAAAAGCCATCCTTTTCTCAAGGTTGAAGACTGGGGGTTGTCGATTGCAACACACAAACGTTTGGATTGTCAATTTTCGTCGACTGGAAAATCGAAAATATTTGTGCGATACAAATACTTGACAATCCTACTGACTGCGCCAATTTTCTTATTTTTAATAGAACACTGCTACTTAAAAACCAAAACTTTAAAGATGAATGAAAGTTTTAGGATATTAAGCTCAAATTATTTGCGAAGATTTTGCTAATGTAGCCAATTTACATCCATAATTGTGTTTCTGATCGAAACGTATTAATATAACTAGGTAACATAATTAGGTTCTGTATAAATTTCAGACTTTAATTGGCTCCACAAAAAGAAGTCAGGGGAAGTAAGATCTGGCATCTTGCAGGCAAGGCACTGACCGCCAACCTCTTCCGATCCATCGATGATTGTAGACTCGATCTAATACTTCTCGTGCTATGAATGAATATGTATGTATGTATGTAATAGAAGGGTGGTGTTACACTGCGACCTAAAAGATCTATTGTGCCCCTATTCTTGCTGCTTACAGCTGGCCTTCCAATCCTATTCCTTTAGAAAGTGTAGGATGTCAGAGGGCCCAGGTCTAGGTAAGTCTCCCTCTTTCGATTCACATGCACCCAGGTACAATGCCCTCGGGTTGCACAGTGCATACGCAGTTTGACGAGGAGGTGGATGGAATGTTTCATCCTGTTCCCCAACAAAATGCTGCATTCAGGATCTTTTTTCCAATCCAAGCTTACTCAGGTGTCCTTTCAGTCTACAATGGCTGAAGTATTCTATTAATATGCGAACATTGTTCTTACTCAGGTTGATGGCATTCTGTAAACCTCTTCTGGTTATAAGTTCCCAGAAGAATTTTACTTTGCCTCATTCCGGAGATTTTCCCAGTAACTGGATTTTCTCTGCTCCATTTCCATTTTTAGTTTCTTCAGTATTGTACTGCTACTTAACCCGCAAAGGGTTCAGGCCCTACCAAAGGCATTCCAGCCCCTTTTTTGCGAGTTATCCGTTATTTCGTTCCTTCCACTCCTGTGTGACCCGGAACCCACAGGAGGGTTACTTTATTTCTTTGCCTAGCTCATTTAGTTCCCTAGGCATTCCCAGACCATCTTGGAGCTGATTCATATGAGTTCAGCGCCTTGATGGCTGCTTGACTATCAGACACGATGATAATCTCCTGCTCCGATAGTTCCTATCCATAATGAACTGAACCACATCTTCCAATAGCGTGTATTTCCGCCTGAAATATACTTGGGTATTTCCCAAGCTTTCGAAATATGTAGTTCTAGGCCCATATATCCTATTCCAGTTCCTTCTGCCGTTTTGGAGCCATCAGTGTACCATTTGATGGCATTTCTATTCAGTCAAGATGGTGTTATGATCCCACTCGCTCCTGTTACTTAGCTTTATGGTGAATTTTTTAACAAAGCATCCAAGTTTTTTTACCATTCATCCCGTCAGGAGATTGAGCGCTATGCCTAATCATTCCTTCCTGACCATTCTTAGTGCGGTGTCTTTCCGCCACACCCTATATTACAATATGAGGGGGTAAGATCCAATACTACTTCAATAGCTGCTGTTGGGCAGGTTTCTCATAGCCCCGTTATGCATACACATGCTATTCTTTGCACTTGCGAGGTTAATTCTCGCGGTGGCCAGATTAGTTCTTTTGCTCCATGGCTACTGATGCATAGGTGATGAGGTCTCACTATCACTGTATACATCAAAGCAGTATTTTTGGGTTGCATCCCCCAATTTTTCCCCTGCAAAGTTTCTGCACACCATCAGAGCTCTTTTGGCCTTCCTGTTACTTCAATTCATGTTTGTTCCATAGAAGTTTATTGTCTAGGGTAAGGCCTAGATATTTAAACTTCTGCTCTTTCATTCTATATTTTGCCCATCCAGTTTTATGGTTCTAAGATTGGATTTTCTTTTCCTGGTAAATACTACTAGGGTTGTCTCAGTGAGGTTGACATTGAGTCCCATCGATGAATGAATAACTAGAAGTTCGATCTGCAAGATGTTTCGATATTTTTCACCATTTAAGTTTCCATCGATGAAATATGGACCAATAAACTTATTGCCAATTGTTCCACACCAAACATTTACGTTCCAATCCATCCTGTCGCCTCGTCAGAAAATAATACCCGAGCAAAAAAAAAATGGGATTATCTTGTATCCGTTGAAGCGCCCATTGACAAAATCGCACTCGATTTTGAAAATCATCGCCATGAAATTCTTGATGCATGGAAACTCTAAATGGATGATATTTCCTACGCTTCAATATTTGGCAGATAGTGGACTGAGAAATTCCTGATGGGGACGATCTTTTTTTTTTTGATTTGATGCAGTGTTTTAGAGATATTCCGTTGTCTCAGGATAAAAAAAAACTCACCCTGTATATTACGTGTGTATTCCCACTCTTAAAATATAATAACCAAATGTTTGTGGAGCGTGAGATGTATGCGTCCAAAAGAACGGCGTTTCACCGACTTCGATTCACCATTAAACACTGGGGAAATTGAATTCTTTTCATAGGTAAATATTGACAGTGACGCTTACATTAAATAATCTAACAACGTAGGGAAACTACATTCAAGGTTTAATAAAGGCCAAACGGTTTTCCGTGCGCCGTTTGCTTTGCACGGAAACTTGTAACCGAGCAGTTCGAGTTTTGAGTTTCCCCGTTTTATTTATTCCGCTAAATCAATATTGATACTTGCCGGAGTGCATGCACACTTTTCCGGGCACTCTTTGTCTCGCCGCTTTCGAATGCTACGATCTCCTACATTGGAACGGCAATAAATAATTTGTGCGCAGTCAGGTATGGCTTTAATAATCTTGCAGCGTCTATAATTATTTTAATTACCGTTTTCTTATCTCAGTAAACGGTATTTCCCCGCTTTCTAATAGTGGTAATACCCCACAAAAATGATGGAAAGCGATCCACCATATAATCATTAGCATAGCGATATTTCAACAAACAAAATTCATTTCCAAAGCCTCTTGTCTCAACAACGTCTGCGAAGTGTATTATTTAAGGGTCTCGGCGGAAACACGCGAATAAGATAATTTTACGTGCTACGATGAGATCCGCCATCTATGTGGGAGTTAATTTACATCATAATGGGTTCCTGTAACAAGGTCTCTTTGCAATTGGAGACGGAAGGGTATTTATTAACTCACGCGCCTTTTTTAATTAGTAATTCTAGCGGGAGAACAGATGAAAGGGTGAACCGTTAAAATTGAAATACTTCACCACCGTTTCGTTTCAACCACGCCAGCCTTTGTTGTTACGATTTGCAGCAATTTGTTCGCTGGTGATTTCGTGGAGGTTATAGTACAAGTTTGTTAGCTTACAGTACATGTCGAAATGATTCAGGAAAACTAAATTTCGTTGAATATATTTTTTGACATGGTTCAAAACTAGAATAGATCAGATTAGGCTTGGCTTTTCAAATCCATCGTGATTCCCTTTGTCCTAGAAGGCGTTCTCTAACTTTGCCTTCATAATTAGGTCTACCATATTTAAGAGGGGCACTGTAAACTTCTCCTGAACCCCTCACCACAAACTGCACTAAACAGTTCAGTGTTTCTGCCGATGATGATAGCTTTGCTATCGAAACGTACGTCCAGTTTAGTGCAGTTTGTGGTGAGGGGTTTAGGAGAAGTTTACAGCATTACCAGTACCACAGTTTGGAGTATTTTTGTTAAGAGGGGTACCTTTATGTAGCTTATCAGGTCGGGAAGATTGCGTCCATAGAGCAAGGTTTAGAAATAGCTTGGTGGCAAAAGGCGCAACAAACTAGAGCTAAATCAAAACTGCACCTGAAACTGTTAAGGGGAGGTTTACATATATTTGACTGGAAAAATCGATTTTTGGTTTTTTGCATTTTTTGAAAGCTCCAAATATATAACATACATGGTTAAAGCGGTTTCGTAATATTCGCATTGTTTAAAGTCGCTACGGCTTATTAAAAGAGCGGTGTACGAACACAAAACGGAGCAAATTAGATGAATACTATATTCGACTCGGGGCTGCTCGGGTCGAAATATCATACTTATTGTTGTTAGTGTATGTATGTTGTCTTTAATGATTAGAAATGCCACTGCAGTCGGGATCACAAATAAACGACAGAGTAGCTATTTAATTAACAATAATAAAGAAGCAATTAGATCCGAAATAAAACGCACATTTGAAGAAACTGATCTAACATTATTTTTTTACTTAAAACACTTTCCCACGCTTTGAAAACTACTTACCATAAAATGTATCAATTTATTGCAGATGCACTTACTTACACTAAATTTCTTATAAAAGCTGGCTAAATATGATGGCAAAGGCAACCGCACTACGGATCATCGAGATAGCACAGGAAAATGGAAGTCGATGGGATGCCTTAAAAGAAATTTTCGCACGATTTCGGATAGGCGACTGAGACAAGACAACTTTTTTAAGCATTTGTGATTTTTAGCCGTACGAAGATGTTTACCGTTCAAGAAAATAAAAGAGAATGCGTTGGAATGTACAAAAAAGAATGAGTGGACTTTGAAGAAAGGGCACTGGTAACTGACTGACAAAGTTATTGATAATTTAACAATAGTGTACTGTGGACTAGCAATTAGACACATCCAGATTCTGCATAAAAAATGAAGGCAGCTATTTGGGCTACATTTCATTATAATGTTAAACCGACGCGGATCCACGACACATTTATTGTCAAAAAGGTGTAGACAGCCTGTCGTAAGTGGCGCGTTGCAGAAACAAGGTTGAGCTTGCTTCATTCATACATGACCCTCTTTTGCAAAAAAAAAAAAATCAAGATGCTATTAGGCCGATTTATGAAGTTTTTTCTAGAGTGATTTCTTGCAAAGATGCATTGGAAAAAATTGTCAAAACTGAAACGACTCGTTTAGTTCATGTGTGTAGAAACTAGCTCCAAAAGATTTACACTGCGATCCATAAACAATTCAACTTACTACCTACATTGCCGCAAATTTATTCAATGAAGGTTACTTTTCTGTATTACAAATAATGAATGCGGTGGAATTGCGTAGGACTTGATGCCAAAATTTCGCCATCAATTCTGATCGTCAGCGCATACAACGAGCAGGAGCGAGTATGTCCAGCGTAGGCAAAACTGCTCTTGTCTAAAGGGAAGCAACAAATTTTGCAAATGCAGAAGTATGAAGAAGAAGAAGGATTAATGTATGCTGCTGGAATAGCTGACTAAGTGTATGTCGAACTATACGTAAGAATTTTTACTGCGAAACTTTGAACGCGTTTTTCTCGAAACATGATTTTTCAAATCTGCGTAAGTTCTAGTTCTTCAAATGTTCAATATATCTACTTAATTCTTTTGTTTTCTTAATGTAAACCGTTTTTATTGGAGGTTAATACTATAATATACTAAAAATTGCAATATCCACATTTTTATATCACATACACACAAAAAAGAAATAGAAAATAATCAAATCAAGGTCCAGGTATCTGCCACATTGTTTGCTTTCGACTTATTTGGTTAAATTTAGGTATAACCTCTAACAAATTTAATATATTTCTAACTCTTCTTTTTATTTTCAATTTGGATCACTTTTTGCTTTGCTAGAATTTTACGCAGTTTGACCGTGTTTTCTGTGCACATTGCTACCTAGATACAAATAGCGAACGTTATAGTGGCCTGTCATTAAAAAATATATTTTTTTAATGTTCAAGTTTAGTATATTAATAAGAAAAGCCGTATTTCGTATATGCTTTTCCTTTGTCTGAAAAAAAGCTCAAAGTTTTTGGACTTTACGATAGTATGAATAACCTCCCTTAAGAGACTTGACCATAAGAGAAATTTGAACCAGTTCAAACAACACGTTTAAGCCTTTTATAAGGTGGGACCTTTTTGAGTTCTAAGAGATACGCAGTGTGGCTCGTCAATTGAGTGGTTACCTAGAAATTTAAATATGTTGTTTGAACTGGTTCAACTCTTATATTTTCAATAAATTCAAAGGAAAATCTCGAAGATTATTCAGGTAAAGGTATGAATTTATATTATTCAGGTGATATATCCACACTTTTTAGGTAAACACTTTGTGGAACATTTATATTTCTGAGTGTGTGACGCAAAATTGTTATAGGCGCACACGAACAACCGTGGCCTCTCGTGGTCACAGGAAAAAATGAATAATTTAAACTCAAAGTAACAGTTATTTGTCTTCGATTGTTATCGCTGTCAGGTAAACCAACAAAGAATTCAAATGAACAACCAGTAACTGACATTAAGATACCATTATTTACTTTAGTTTGAGGGGAATGCAGGAATTGTTACCGAATAAACATCCCAAAGAATGAAAAAGTTCCTGGGGCAAAATATAATAAAAGTTAAAAATTCCAGGTAAGCTTGAATTAAAATAAAGTTCACACTATATACAAAGCTATAATTAGTACCTCTTGCTAGAATGGTCTATTTTTATAGCTATTTTTAACAAATTCTAAATTTACCTGTAAAGTAGGCAACCGAGTATGCACTTCAACTTACAATTACTTCTTTATTAGGCTTTAAAACCTCTTTTAAATCACTCTGAGAGATTATACTCAATACCAACATTCCCCGTAGGCAATACAAGTGTTTGCAAACATCTTTAAAAAGATTTTAAGCATGTATACATCGAAAATAAGGTTAAAAGTCATAATAAACATATTTAATTTCCTTTTTCTTGGTTTTTAGGTCTTTAATATTAAAACATGAATGGATACGACGACGACGTAAAAAAAAAAAAAACAAAAATTGAAAAGTAAACATCACACTGTTATAACTAGACTGTCAAAATTGTATGGTGTAATATATAGGTGAACATGCAATATTTGGGAAAATAGAATAAAAGGACCAAATACAATAAAAATCTTACACTTAAAAAAACACGAATAACTAAAATCCACTTTGATTTCAACACTAAAATTTTAAAAAAAAAAATTTAAAAAACTAAAATACTGAAAATTCAATTTATAAACTAAAAAGCAGTCATGATAAAACCGATAGAAATATTTCAAAAATTATATAATTTAATTTAATAACTAAATAAATATTTGTAAAGACTATTTAATTACAAATTTTAAAAACAAATAATCAAACAGCCTCTTAAAATGCAATCTAAATAAAACATAATAATATATCAAAATCATAGTAAACAAACAATTTGTCATTTATTAAACAAAACTTTTTATTTACAATTTAATTTCACTTTATTTATATATCTACTTGAAAAGCTTTTTAATAAGCGAACGTCGTCGCGTATTCATTCATGTTTTAATATTAAAGACTAAACACGCAAAAAAAGGAAAACAATATTATATATACATGGTCAAGATTTAAAGCTTTAAATATAAACTATGTTCTAATAACGTTTACGAAATAAAGCCAGTGTTCCTAGTAGTATGGTATAAATACAGTAAACGGTGCTTTAGCTATTGTCTATGCGTTTGATTTGACGTTTTGGGCAATTTGTAGTAATTCAATGGTTGCGTATTCTAATGCGAAATGGCGATATGTGTATGTACGCGTGCTATGGGAATTCTTTACAAGAACTGCTCTATCTGAAACGTTTCCGGTTCGCCAATGTTCGCATTGATTTAGAGGTGTTAACGATAGAAAACTGTTCGTTGAGAGCGCTTTCTGATACTGTCGCAAGATAGCATGTACTACAAGATAGAAGATGATTTTGATATTATTGAAAAATCCGAAACTGTGTGAAGAATTTCGACCAAGTGGGTGTAGCAGAATCTTGTTTGGAGAACTTCATGAGCAACATACCCTACATACCACGGGTAAACCTTACGCTCGAATATAAGCGAGAAGGGCTTCGCTGGTAACCCTTTTACTGATGAAGCTGGTTTACTAAAATGGAATATTTAATTCCACAACATCACGTTTGTGTGACGAGAATCCCTCATCTACCGTGAGCAAGCACAGCAACGTTTCTCTTAAATCTGGCTAGGCGGATAGGGAACGGGTGGAGGAAGAATTGTTTGCCAAATTTAACAGGTTGCATACTCGAGTTTTAGAAATACTTTACTGAATTTTGGAGAATTTACTATAATATAAGAATGACTCTGGTTTA